>CM065589.1:360579503-360657003 GCA_033119425.1 Bufotes viridis | reverse complement strand
TATTCTATGGAGCCTATTACAGTCATAGGCTCCATAGGAATACTTGTAGTAACCTAGGTTTCATTCACAGAAACCTAGGGTACTAAATGCATGCCCGGCTCCCCTTGTGGCCATCAGGGAGTCGGAGCACAAACCGAAGTGAAACTTTCGGTTTGTGCTCCATCAGATGCCGTGGTCAGGATTGACCACGGCATCTGAGGGGTTAAATGTCCGCGATCGGCATCGCTGCCGGTCGCGGACATGAGCTGCGGGTGTCAGCTTGATGAATCAAGCATTTACCCGCAGCTCAAGCGCCCGCTCCGTGCGGGTGCCATCTTTAAAGTGCGGACGAAGGGCGTACATGTACGCCCTTCGTCCTTAAGGGGTTAAAGTTACTTTTATTCAACCAAGTAATTTTTTTGACCGGAAATGACATAGGTGTCTCCCAAAAGATAAGACGATGTACAAGAGGCATTATTGTGGGGTAAAAAAAACATTTCTCAGCTCTTATTTGAGCAAAAAATGTCCAGTCCAAAATTATTATTAGGTTCCCACCACCATGTTTGACAGTGGGGATGGTGTTCTTTGGGTTGAAGGCTTTTTTTTTAGGCCAAATGAAGGAAACATCATTGTGACCAAACAATTACATTTTTGTTTCATCCGACCATAACACAGAAGACCAGAAGTCTTCTTCTTTGCCTAGATGAGCTTTTGCAAAGGCCAAGTGAGCTTGTGTGTGCCTTATATAGAGAAGTGGTGTCCTCCTTGGTCTGCATCCGTAGAACCAAGCAGTGTGCAGTCTCTCTCAGATTGTCTGCCTTGAGACATTGCCACCAGCAGAGCGCAGATTCACTAGGGTGGCCTTGGTGGTGATCCTTGGATTCTTTTTCACCTCTCCAACTATCCTCTTGGCCAGTACAGGTGTCACTTTTGGCTTCCGACCACGTCCTCTGAGATTTTCCACAGTGCGGAACATCTTGTATTTTTTAATAATACTTTGCGCTATAGCCACTGGAACTTAAAAAAAAAAATATAGAAATGGCTGTGTAGCCCTTTTCTGACTTGTGAGCAGCCACAATGCGCAGCCGCAGGTCCTCACTGAGCTCCTTTGTCTTAGCCATGACTGTCCACAAACCAACTGCAGAGAGCTGCTGTTTTTCACCTGTTGAGTTGATTAAAATAGCTGTTCCCAATTAATCAGGGTAATCCGGATGCTTTACAACAGCTTGAATAGTATAGAACTTTGGATTTTCCCACAGACTGACAGTTTGTGAAGGGTATGAATAATTTTGGACTGGACACTTTTTGCTGAAATAAAAATAAAAGCTGAGAAATGTTTTTTCCCCCCCCACAATAATGCCTCTTGTACATAGGCGTTTACCAAAAGATAATAAGACTATGTAATTACTTGCTGGTTGAATAAATAATAATGAATAATTATGGGCAGCACATACATACATACAAACATACATACACACACACACACATACAGGGGTCCAGATGGTGACCAAAATGGTCGCCAATGCGCCTTAAAATTTTTAGTCTTGTCGCCATTTGCGACTGGACCGCTGCGCTGCCCAGTATTGGTAAAGAACATGGAACAGGCCGCTCCGGGTGCTCCTATTCTCTTCTAGCATAGTTGAGAAGGAGGGAGTCCCTCCCGCCCCACTGTGACGCGGCACCCGCTGCCACCAATGGGGAGATAGCAGGGGGGGAGGAGGAGCTGTGGCCACTGCGCCACCAATGGATGTAAAACCTCATAATACAAGTGTCGGCAGCGATATCACTGACACCGCCTCACTAGTAACAGGTCATGCGATCCGCGGCAATTAACCCCTCAGATGTAGTACATCTGAGGGGTTAATTGCCGCAGATCGTATGCCCTGTTATTAAGGTCTGGTCCGTGATACCGCTGCCGACATTTGTATTAACGCGTTAAAGAGGACCAAAGTATCAGGCTACATAGAGCGGCGCCCAGGGATCTAGGTGCACTTACTAATCTTCCTGGGCGCTGCTCCGCTCGCCCGCTGTGGCACCCGGTATATTCAACATTGAGAGCAAGGAGGAGGAGACGCCAGTGTCTCTCCTTCTCCCTGACAGCAGCGCTGTCCAATCAGAGCTCAGAGCCAGGGAGGTGTTTTTTTCTCCCTGGCTCTGATTGGACAGCGCTGCTGTCAGGGAGAAGGAGAGACACTGGCGTCTCCTCCTCCTTGCTCTCAATGTTGAATATACCGGGGGCCACAGCAGGCGAGCGGAGCGGCGCCCAGGAAGATTAGTAAGTGCACTTAGATCCCTGAGCGCCGCTCTATGTAGCACGATACTAAGTTCATTTTCTTTTGACCCATAAAAGGTCTTTAATTAGATTCATTGGTGGTGCAGTGCGCCCCCCCCCCCCCAGTATTAGTATCATTGGTGCTACAGTGGCCACAGGCCCCCCACCCCCCCTCATTGTTATATGGTGGCCACAGGGTCCCCTCCATTGGTGGCAGTGGCAGATTACACTGCTGGGGCTCTGATCGGTTACCATGGCAGCCAGGACGCTCCTGAAGCCCTGGCTGCCATGGTCAGCTCCCTGCTGCTGTGTGCACGATGCACAGGGCAGCCAGGCGAGTGTCAGGTCCTATTCACCCTGATAGAGATCTATTAAGGTGAATAGGACAAGGGATGAAAAGATCCCAGGTTCTAATCCCCAAGGAGGCTAATAGTTATTAAATAAAAAGTAAAAAAAAAAAAAAAAAAAAATAATACTAAAAGTTTAAATTGCCCCCTTTCACCAATTTGACATATAAAATTTACAAACCAAAAAAAATAAACAAATTACATATCACCACACCCGAAAAAGTGTGAACTATTAAAATATTTCCGCTGCGGTGAACGCCGCAACAGAAAAAAAAAAAAATCAAAACCGCACAACTCGCCATTTTTAGTCACCTTGTCCCCCAGTAGATGTGGGATATAAGAGGTATGTGCTGCTGTATTCTCCTATGTGTAGAACTGGCTCATTACTGTGACCTGCATCTCATCTTCTCCTCCAAAATGAAAATTAACGGCTATCGGCCTAAAAGTTCACAGATTATAGGTATCGGCTCTAAAAAAATAAAAAAAAAAATAAAAAAAAAAAAATAAAAAATAAAAATCAATAAAAATCGGTCGAACCCTAGTTATGTTTTTGTTATGGAAACTTACATTTAGTTTACCGGTAAATCTCTTTCCAGGAGTCCGGAATGACAGCACCCATGGAGGATGTCCTATTGGTGCCTGCAGGGACAGGAAGCGAGATAGATTAAAAGGACCCCTCCCACCCCCCACTCCAGTGTTTTACAACTCACTACACCGGATAGGATGCCATAATTTTATTCTGAACGAATGTTAAATTCACATCGTATACAGAAGGTTACAATACAAACCAACGACAGGCATAAATGAGGGCGGGAAATACCAGGGTGCTGTCATTCCGGACTCCTGGAAAGAGATTTACCGGTAAACTAAATGTAAGTTTCCAGGACGTCCTCCATGACAGCACCCATGGAGACCTAACAACTTAGAACGGAATTCTAGGGGGACCACTGCTTGTAGGACCTTGCGGCCAAAGGCTAAGTCCTGGCTAGTTATAGAGTCCAGTCTGTAATGTCTGATGAAGGTAGTGGAGGAGGACCACGTTGCGGCCTTGCAGATCTGCTCGATGGACGCTCCTGCTTTCTCTGCCCATGAAGCTGCCGCAGCTCTAGTTGAATGGGCTTTTACCGCTAAAGGACAGGACAGGTTCTGCAGACTGTAGCAATGCCGGATGGTCTCCTTGATCCACCGGGCCAGGGAAGTTTTGAAGCTTTGCAACCTCTATTTCTCCCACCGAACTGCAAGAAAAGGTTCAGGGATTTCCTCCAAGGTCTTGTCCGGTCAATATAGGTAAGAACCGCTCTTCTTACGTCCAGGCAGTGAAACCGCTCCTCCTGTACATTCTTAGGGTTAGAGCAGAATGAAGGCAGAATTATTTCCTGTTCTCTATGGAAAATTGAGACAACCTTGGGCAGAAAGGAATGGTCTAATTTTAGGATTAACCTATCGTCCAGGATTCTAAAAAGGGGTCCCTGATGGAAAGGGCCTGGATCTCTCCTATTCTACGCGCCGTAGTGATGGCTAGTAGAAAGATTGTCTTAAGGGAAAGCAACCTTTCAGAGATGTCAGCTATAGGTTCAAATGGGGGCCTACACAGGGCATTTAAAACTATATTTAAGTCCCAAGGTGGGATAGACTCCCTAAAGGTTGGGCGCATTCTAGAGACTGCCTTGATAAACCTTTTGACCCATCGGTGTTCTGCTAGGGGCGGTCAAGGTAGCTGCTCAGGGCCGAAATCTGGACTTTGAGAGTGCTAGGTTTTAACCCTGTATCAAACCCTCTCTGGAGAAAGTCCAAAATGTTACCAATTGATGGAGTAACCCTGCCTGGGTGGTTCTGGGCCAGCCAGGATGAAAATCTTTTCCAGACCTTCAGATATATAGCCGAGGTAACTGGTTTTCGACTTTGCTGTAGCGTTGAAATTACCTGGTCCGAGAGCCCTTTACCCCTCAGGATCTGCCTTTCAGGATCCAGGCAGTCAGCTTCAACTTGGAAAGGTTGGGATGTTCCAGAGGTCCCTGGGTTAACAAGTCGCTCCTGAAGGGGAGAGGAATTGGGTTCCCTATTGACCCTTCTTTTAGAATGGGGTACCAGGCTCTCTTGGGCCAGTCTGGGGCTATCAGGATAAGTGTAGCGGAACTGGTCCTCAACTTCTTCAGGACTGCCGGGATTAAAAGGAGTGGGGGAAAGGCATAGGCAAGCTGCATGTCCCAATTTTGAGCTAGGGCATCTACTGCTGCAGGATTGTCCCTGGGATTTAGTGAACAGAAACAGTCCAGCTGAGTATTTTGGCGAGTGGCAAAAGATCTATTTCCGGTTTGCCCCACACCTGACAGATCTGATGGAAGACCTGCCTGTTCAAACTCCATTCCCCTGCATCTACTTTGTAGCGGCTGAGGAAGTCTGCCCTTGTGTTTTGGGATCCCTTTAGATGGGTTGCCGAAATGGAAAGAACCTCCTTCTCTGCCCACAGGAAGATCTGGTTCGCAAGGGACTGGAGAAGCGGGCCCCTGGTTCCACCCTGTCTCTTTAGGTAACATACGGCAGTTACGTTGTCTGACAGGATCCTGACGTGTTGCCCCGGAGATGACGCGAGGCTGCCTTCAGTGTGTTTAGTACTGCTTTTAGTTCCCGGTAGTTTGATGAATTTATTCTGTCCAGGGAGCCCAGGAACCCTGAAATACTAGATGATCCACATGCCCCCCAGCCATTGAGACTTGCGTCTGTGGTCACTGTTATGGCCGGGGTTAAATTCCATGGAACTCCTTTTCCCAGATTCCGGGGGCCGTCCACCAAGATAGGGAGCCAAGAACCCTGGCTGGGAGCTGAACTGTGGAGTTGAGGGACCGATGATCTCTGTCCCAGGCTGCTAGCACTGCCTCCTGAAGGGGCCTGGAGTGGAACTGGGCCCACGGAACCATCGATATACAGGAGGTCATGAGGCCTAGGATTTGCATTGCCTCTCTCAGCGAGTGGGAAGACTTCCTGCTGAAGGTTTCTATTCTTTCTCTCATACCGACCTGTTTCCTTGCTGGAAGAAAGGAATGTTGCAACTTTGTGTCCAGGAGGGTGCCCAGAAATTCTTTCCTTGTGTCCGGGTTGAGATCTGACTTTTGGTAATTTATTATCCACCCCAGATCCTTGAATAGGGCTAGGACCTGATGAATGTTTTCTTCCAGTTTCTGCTTGGAATCTGCTATCAGCAGAAAGTCGTCCAAGTAGGGAATGATTAGGATCTGTATCTGGCGAAGATAGGCCATGATCTCTGCTATAACTTTCGTGAAAAGGCGAGGTGCAGACAGAGATCCCAAAAGGCAGACATTGAAACTGGAAGTGTAGAATCTGACCTCTGTACCTGACTGCAAATCTTAGGAATTGCTGATGTTGAGGATGTATGGGGATGTGGTAATATGCATCCTTGAGGTCTATTGTACAGAGTAGGGCATTTGGAGGGATCAAAGGGGTAGTGGATCTTATTGACTCCATCTTGAACTTGTAGTAAGCAACCCATTTGTTTAAGAACTTCAGGTTGATGATCGTTCTTAATGACCCATCTGGTTTTTTCACAAAGAAAAGCTTTGAGTAGTGACCCTTGAAGTGCTGGAGGGAGGGACCTGGATGATGGCTCCTAGATCGAGGAGTTTTTGTACATCCGAGATTAGCTGTTGATGTAGGAGAGGAGATTCGAAATGAGTCAATTGGAAGGTCTGAGGAGGAGGACTTTTGAAGTCTATTCTGAAGCCTTCCTGATGGAGTCCAGAATCCACTGATTGTGAGTGACTCTTTCCAAACCTCCCAAAAGTGGCGAAGTCTCCTCCTACTGGTCTGGCGTCACTGCTTCCCTGTGCTGGTGTTAGGGTTAAAGAGAAACCCTCTGCCTCTACCCCCTTGGAGTAGCTCCAGCGTCCTGACTTCCCCTTTCCTCTATAGGACTTGGACTGGCTGGAGCTTGTGGTTCTACTGAAAGGACTGCGGCTTTTGGACTTCTCTTCCGGAAACCCTTTTTGTTGTCGGCCGCATTTTTAGGATGGAATCTAAGACTGGGCCGAACACAAAGGAACCTGAAAAGGGGATAGAGCAGAGTCTGCTCTTAGACGCCACATCGCCTGACCACGATTTGAGCCACAGAGCCCTTCTAGCCGTATTGGTTTGGGACTGAGATTTGGCGGAGAACCTGATAGATTCTGCTGAAGCGTCCGCCAAAAACCCCGCGGCCATCTTCAGCAAAGGCAAGGATTCCAGGATCTCATCCCTGGGCGTCTTGGCCCTGAGGTGATTTTCCAGCTGATTCAGCCAGAGTACTAAGGCTCTAGAAACTGATGTGGCAGCAATGTTAGTATTGATGGAGGCTGCCTCTGACTCCCAGGATCTTTTTAGAAGACCGTCCACTTTTAAATTCTTATTAACTGGGAAAGCCTTCCCTTTCTTATTTTTAAGGCCGCCAAACATCTCTTCCTCCACTGAGCGTGCCTGCTCCTCCTCTTCTATCGCCATGGTCTGTCTAATGGCTGTTAGTAACGGATCCAGGTCTTCGGATGAGAAGAAATATCTTCTCTGATCCTCTAGAGGATAGGACGCCGAGTCATGGTCGTCCATGTCCTCTGAGTCACAAAGTTCCTCTTCCTCCAGCTCAGAGTCTATCTTGAATTCTGACTCTTTTAGAGGGAGGGGAAGAAGGTAGAGGGTCTGGAGTCTGAGCTGACGTTGCCGCCTGCACTTCCTCTCTAACTATGGCTCTCAAATCCGTAAGAAAAGACGTGCGTTCGTCCTTAAGGACCTTTGATATACAGTCAGCGCATAACAGCTTGCTGTATGAATCTGGGAGCCTAGCCTGGCAAGTTGCACACTTCTTGCCCTTTTTTCCAGGATCCCCATGTGACTTGTGTCCCGATTTCTTAGAAATAGGGGCCTGAACGGGGGGGTCTGCACCCGTCTCCTGCTGGGTGGACGCCTGGACCTCCATGATGCAACACACAATTAGTGGCCATCTGGGTTTAAATAGGGACTGCCCCCCCCCAAAAAAAACACATCGTTTTCCTACCGGTCCTCCCGTTGCCGCCTGGCTCCACCTCTTCCTGCGCTTCTCGAGGGGACTCATTCCGAACGAGAATCAACCCCCCTGACATGCGAGACCAGAGATCTTCAGCATGCCGATGCGCGCCGCCATCTTCTTCCGGTGACGCGTCCAAACTTCCGGTCACGTGACGCGCATGCGCAGAAGGACGCAGGAGACGCCGCCGAGCCCAGAGCTCCCAGAAGGAGAAGCGGCATCGGCATCCACGATCCCGGCGGCTATTCAGGGGGACCGGGAGCAGCCAGGGGACCTCTTCCCCGAGAGGTGCTGGCACAGGGGCTGCGCTGAGCCTGAAGAGGAGAGGTAAGAACCCCCCGACCAGGCTCGCCCCTCTCCACCTAACCTAGGCGGGAGATTACTCGCTCCCTCCTATCCTGACAGGGACAGGAAGAACACTGGAGTGGGGGGTGGGAGGGGTCCTTTTAATCTATCTCGCTTCCTGTCCCTGCAGGCACCAATAGGACATCCTCCATGGGTGCTGTCATGGAGGACGTCCTGGAAATACTGCCTTGTCATTGCTATCGAGCATCATCAGTGCTTGGAGGGGGAGACTCATGCCAGTTTGCATGAGTGACCAGAAGAAGGTGCCGAGATAGGCATGCCGAGCCACAGACCATGGGTGACCAAAGAGCCAACTGGACTACTGAGCTACAGACCGTGGGCCTCCAGCCTTTGACCAGGTTACCAGGTTGGAGAAGCCAATGGCAGTTGTAGACGAGCCTCCCTACCGTCACCCCCCTGCACCCCCCCAGCTGGACACCGGATGTTTTGAGTCGCGCACGTGGAGTGGAGCGAAGCGGCAACGGCGGTGTGGGGTCCAGGAGCGGCGCAGGGAGTGGGAAGCCAGGAAAAGTATATTCAGCGTGTAGGGCCCAGGCTAGGGCTGCAGTAAACGATTATTTTAGAAATCGAGTATTCTATCGATTATTTTTTACGATTAATCGAGTAATCTAATAAGAATGTTACCATGGCAACCAGGGCTTCAGTGGCATCCTAGCTGCCATGGTAACCGATCGGAGCCCAGTTATAACACTGCTGGGGCTCCAATCAGAACTTCCACCAATGAGGGGGGAGGGGACTTTGCTCTGTGGCCACTGCCACCAATGAGGGGTGAGGGGACTTTGCTCTGTGGCCACTGCCACCAATGAGGGGTGAGGGGACTTTGCTCTGTGGCCACTGCCACCAATGAGGGGTGAGGGGACTTTGCTCTGTGGCCACTGCCACCAATGAGGGGTGAGGGGACTTTGCTCTGTGGCCACTGCCACCAATGAGGGGTGAGGGGACTTTGCTCTGTGGCCACTGCCACCAATGAGGGGTGAGGGGACTTTGCTCTGTGGCCACTGCCACCAATGAGGGGTGAGGGGACTCTGCTCTGTGGCCACTGCCACCAATGAGGGGACTCCGCTCTGTGGCCACTGCCACCAATGAGGAGGGAGGGGACTCTGCTCTGTGGCCACTGCCACCAGTGAGGAGGGAGGGGACTCTGCTCTGTGGCCACTGCCACCAGTGAGGAGTGAGGGGACTCTGCTCTGTGGCCACTGCCACCAGTGAGGAGGGAGGGGACTCTGCTCTGTGGCCACTGCCACCAGTGAGGAGGGAGGGGACTCCGCTCTGTGGCCACTGCCACCAGTGAGGAGGGAGGGGACTCTGCTCTGTGGCCACTGCCACCAGTGAGGAGGGAGGGGACTCTGCTCTGTGGCCACTGCCACCAGTGAGGAGGGAGGGGACTCCGCTCTGTGGCCACTGCCACCAATGAGGAGGGAGGGGACTCCGCTCTGTGGCCACTGCCACCAACGATTAAAATACTGGGGGGTGGGTGCACTGCGCCACTAAATAACCTTTAATACAGGCGGCAGTTAACCCCTCAGGTGGGGCACCTGAGGGGTTAACTGCCTCTGATCGCAGCTCCCTGCCTCCTGTATTAAAGATTACAAAGGACCTTTCATGGTCCGGACTTACTAACTAGCAGCTAGCCTACAAGGAGCGGCACCCAGGGATGTCCCTGCACTTACAATTAAACCTGGGCGCCGCTCGGTTCTCCCCACTGTGGGGCAGTTACAGTCTCCTGCTCCATATGCTAATTACTAATATCGGAGCAATAGGGAGAAGACATCAGCTCTGTGGGCGTTCCTTCTCTCTGCACTGTGACGTTCTGTGCTGCGATTGGACAGCGCAGGGAGAAGAAACGCCCACAGAGAAGGTGATGTCTCCTCCCCATTGGTCCAATATTAGTAATTGTCACATGGAGCAGGAGACTGTAACGGCACACAGTAGGGAGAACAGAGCGGCGCCCAGGGATAATTGTAAGTGCGGGGACATCCCAGGCGCCGCTAGCCGCTAGTTAGTAAGGCCGGACAATGTAAGGTTCTGTCATTGGTGGTGCAGTGCGCCCACCCCTCCTCACTGGCAGCGCAGCACAGGGGGAGGGAGAGAGTGACTCCTTCTCCCCTGTGCACCCCGCCTCCTCCGCTGCCAGCCGCTCTGCACAGTGTCGGGTCATAGGGCACGCTTACGTGCACTATGACATGACGGGTGACCACGGAGCGGTGAGTAATAGCAAGTGCTGCCCCCCAGCTCCGTGGTCACATGACACAAACGAATCCTCGATGCAAAAAAATTGCATCGAAGATTTTTTTTGTGTTGAATTACTCGACTCAATCGTTTCAGCACTAGCCCAGGCATATGGGGGACATTGTTTGTCTTCAATAACCCCTTTAACCGCCTCCCGACTGGTGTACGCACCGATGCGTCCAGGAGGCGGCTGGTTTACTCCTCCTGGACGCATCGGCGCGTCATCTCGCGAGATGCGAGACTTCCTGTAGATGCTGGTGAGTGAAAGCCCTGTCCACTGCTCACTCCATGGCCCAGGCCTTATTACATGGTGTGGACCACAAGGAGGCATTACTATAATGTATGGGGGCAACATGGAGACATTATACTGTACAAGCATGTTTTGAGTGTTTTTCCTTCTAAATTGGTTATTCATTGTGATATATATCTTTATTAAGATAAAATTTCTTATCTTTATTGTGGGAATATTTTTGATATCATCCAACCTTAAGTAGAGGCAATATTAGGTTTAAAAGCCACTTTATGTTATATGGTGTAATCTGCCACTGCCAGCCACTTTATGAATGAAGCAGGCGCGTGACAGAGCGAGTGATGCCACGGTAGTTAGATAGTAAGAGGTTTCCACTACTTTAACAAAGAATAAGCATTACATGACTACACTTTACTGCTGTGTGCGGTGCCCGGTGTATTAGAGTAGAGTCTCCAGCCTCTCCGCTGATACATCGCAGGCCGAGATATAAGATGCTATATATGTGATCCACAGATGCCCCCATAACAGTGCGTCCTCCACAGACCACCATTAGTTCAAAACCCACCAAAAGCACACCTTTTCGTTCAAAATATTTTTTTTCTTATTGTCGCATCTTTGAAAGCGAAAAATATGGTAAGTTTATCAAAGAATGTCATGAAGAAGGACCAAGATATTACAAAGATCTGAAACGCGTCACTGTTTTTCACTTTCTTGTATGGATTTTTAAACCGTTGGAATAAAGTCGCAAAACCATTCACCCGAGCTGAGCTGGATTCCTTGTTTCTCATATATGCCTCCGCATCCAGGTGCGGTTTCCGTGCACAGAGGGTGTCTATGCAGGTGAGAGCTGCCTTACTTTTCCGGTAAGTTTATCAAGTTCAACCAAGGGATAGATTGTTTGGGATGCGAATCCCAGAAGACTCAGATTTCTACAATTTACTTCGGAGAATTCATCTAAACGCTTTTTAAAGCTCTACTGTTCCTGCTGTGTCCACGTCCTGAGGAAGTCTATTCCACAGATTTACAGTTCTTACAGTAAAGAAGCTTTGGATCTGTAATAACTTGCTCCCACATTTTTATGAAGCCGAGTCTTCCCCCTACCTGGACAGTGCCATTGCTTTGCAGAAGAGGAGGAAGCATCCCCCTTCTTGGGATTAAAAAGGAAGTTTCTGCTTTTACCATCTTTTGCATAGCTCCATCTCCCTGATTTGCCTTAATATTTTTGTCTTCCTGCTGTTGCTGTCTACCCCGAAAAAACTGAAGTGCTGGACATGATGTATAGTCCCGCCTCCCAGGCTGGAGGGAAGCTCGTCATAGCGTCACATCTTCACTGGGGACACTGCAACCGGCAGGGCCCAGGACAGACTGCAATCAGGGAGAGGAAGAGCAGCATCGCCAGATCCGACCTCCGGTCTGATAGACATGGAATCAAAGGTAATCCACTGCCAGGAACCCCACAGAGCTCCCAGCACCTCTCTGGTCTTCCTTTCCCTGGCGGGACTGCTGGGAAGGGGAGGGGATTTAAACCTGTCTTTTTTCCTGTCCTATCAGGGGAAGTCAGTCTGAGGATGTGCTGTCATGGAGACGACGGGGAAAAAACAATGCCAACGTAAAGCAGACAAATGGTGAATGTTAATTAACCCTTAGACTCCCAGCGGCGTACATAAATATGGCACCCACTCACAAGCCTAGCAAGTGTCAAACAGTACAGGGTCACGGCTAATGTCTGCGTCCAGCAATACTGATCAGGCATGACCACGGCATTTAAATGGTGCTTCCGGGTTAAGACCCGCTCCACTGTGCAGCGATCGGGGGCCTGTGTGGTAGGCCAGTATAGGATAACCTTAAATGTTTAAAGGAAACGTGTCATCAGAAAATAACCTATTGTTTAAATCATGTATTTATGCTTAATATATTCTTAAAGTATTTAAGATGATGTTATTTTTTTTATTTTCCACGTCAATACCAAAAACTATAAAATCCTGCAGTTTTCCCATTAACCACTAAGCCTAATAATAGGCACCAGTTTCTGGTCTGTACAGATCGCTTTACTGCAGTTATCTGCTTATCTGTACAGAGAGGTGACATCATTACAGTCATAATTAGAATGACAGATAAGCTAGGATCCAGCATTCACAACAGGTGATGATTGTCAGAGCTTATCTATTCTTTCCCTGTACAATGACACAGGTCACAGAGCATGCCTAGAAGAGTCTCCCATAGAAATCAATAAGGTCCCCTCCTGACCATTGTGTCTATGGCCCATGGGGCTGCCAACCCCTGTAATGCCACCCACAATGCTCAGGCACCGCATACAGGTTATACTTACCCCGCTCCCTGGCACCCCCGCCCCATCTCCCTATTGTGCGGATTAAAACATCTGGCGACAGGGGGAGCAGCCAATAGCAGGCAGCGACGGGGACGAGCCTCCCTAGTGATGATAGGAAGACTTGTCCTAGTCACCGGATGTTTTGATTCGCACAACGGGGAGATGCAGCGGCCGTTCGGGAATCAGGAGCGATGTGGATGCCGGGGAGCGGGGTAAGTATAACCAGTATGCATTGCCCAGCCATTTTGGGGGACATTATAGGGGTTGGATAACTCCTTTAACCACTTCAGCCCCCCTAGCTTAAACACCCTTAATGACCAGACCACTTTTTACAATTCTGCACTACACTACTTTCACCGTTTATTGCTCCGTCATACAACTTACCACCCAAATGAATTTTACCTCCTTTTCTTCTCACTAATAGAGCTTTCATTTGGTGCAATTTCATTGCTGTTGACATTTTTACTTTTTTTGATATTAATACAAATTTAACGACATTTTTGCAAAAAAATGACATTTTTCACTTTCTGTTGTCAAATTTTTCAAAAAAAACTACATTTCTATATAAATTTTTCTCTAAATTTATTGTTCTACATGTCTTTGATAAAAAAAAAAAGTCCAATAAGTGTATATTTATTGGTTTGGGTAAAAGTTATAGCGTTTACAAACTATGGTGCAAAAAAGTGAATTTCCGCATTTTGAAGCAGCTCTGACTTTCTGAGCACCTGTCATGTTTCTTCAGGTGCTAGAATGTCAGGATAGTATAAATACCCCCCAAATCACACCATTTTAGAAAGAAGACACCCCAAAGTATTCGCGGAGGGGCATGGTGAGTTCATGTATCATTTCATTTTTTTCACAAGTTAGCGGAAAATGACACTTTCTGAGAAAAAAAAAATAAAAAAATATTTCAATTTCTGCTAACTTCTGGCAAAAAAAATAAAAAATCTCAGACGGACTCACCATGCCCCTCAGTGAATACCTCGGGGTGTCTACTTTCCGAAATGGGGTCATTTGTGGGGTGTGTTTACTGTTCTGGCATTTTGGGCGGGGCTAAATTGTGAGCAGCCCTGTAAAACCTAAAGGTACTCGTTGGAATTTGGGCCCCTTTGCGCACCCAAGCTGCAAAAAAGTGTCACTCATGTGGTATCTCCGTACTCAGGACAAGTAGGGCAATGTGTTTTGGGGTGTATTTTTACATATACCCATGTTGGGTGAGAGAAATATCTCTGTAAATTGTTAACTTTGTATAAAAATTTTTAAAAGTTGTCGTTTACAGAGATATTTCTCACACAAAGTATGGGTATATATAAAAATACACCCCAAAACACATTGCCCTACTTCTCCTGAGTACGGCGATAACACATGAGTGACACTTTTTTGCAGCCAAGATGCGCAAAGGGGCCCTAAAACCAATGAGTACCTTTAGGATTTCACAGGGCATTTTTACGCATTTGGATTCCAGACTTCTTCTCACGCTTTAGGGGCCCCTAAAATGCCAGGACAGTATAAATACCCCACATGTGACCCCATTTTGGAAAGAAGACACCCCAAGGTATTCCGTGAGGGGTATAGTGAGTTCATGTAAAATTTTATTTTTTGTCACAAGTTAGTGGAATATGAGACTTTGTAAAAAAAACTAAATAAAAAAAATAAGAAAATATCAATTTCCGCTAACTTGTGCCAAAAAAATAAAAATTCTGTGAACTCGCCATGCCCCTCACGGAATACCTTGGGGTGTCTTTCCAAAATGGGGTCACATGTGGGGTATTTATACTGACCTGGCATTTTAGGGGCCCCTAAAGCGTGAGAATCCAAATGCGTAAAAATGGCCTGTGAAATCCTAAAGGTACTCATTGGTTTTAGGGCCCCTTTGCGCACCCAGGCTGCAAACAAGTGTCACACATGTGGTATCGTCGTACTCAGAAGTAGGGCAATGTGTTTTGGGGTGTATTTTTATATATACCCATACTGTGTGTGAGAAATATCGCTGTAAACCAGGGCTGTGGAGTCGGTAGATAAATTGTCCGACTCCGACTCCTCAGATTTTGAAACTTCCGACTCCGACTCAACTCCTCGACTCCGACTCCTCTGTATTTAATATGCAAATACGAAGCTGTACCTCTCCTCTAGCACAGAGAGGTAGTTGAGCAGAAGCTGCTGCCTTCTCCTTTGTGTGCTGATCTTCTGCTTAAGATAGAGCAGTGGGAGGATCCAGGAAGGGGCAGGGGAAGGGGCATTTATTTTAAAACATGATTTTCCTAGTAGAATCCCATAGTCATGTTTAAAATTTAAGCTAACAATCTGAGTTTACATGTTTTATAGCCTTAGCTGAATGATAGCAGTTTTTCAAATGGTTTACAGCTTCAGTCTTGAACTATTGACTATCCATTCCCGTCACTTATACAAGTGTCTCCAGTCCTTAATCAGTTATCAGTGAGAGGCGAGGATAACCATGGGTTCCCTGTAACAGCAGACCACAAGACGATGGAAAGTGTAAGTATTGCCGCTCCTTAAAGGGACACTGACAGGCTGACAGATATATATACTGGTATTCATCAGAGAATTAGGAATAAAACTATACTAATGTTACCCCAGTTAAACTGTACTTGTGTTTAAAAAGCATTTTAATCTGTATGCAAATTCACTATCTTTGTGCCCAATGGGGCAGCGTCTCCTGCGGCTTTGTGCCCAGCTGCGCCCGAGTACAGCTTCCCAGCGCTGTTCCCTCGTTATTATTCACTGCACTGGCCTTTTTTTCAGGCTAGCCGAACGCTGAATTCCTGCGCAGGCGCACGTGTAGAGTGCTGGCAGCAGCCTCGTCTGGCTATGCTGAGGCTGTGCCAGCTTTCTCTCTTCCTCCTCGCTACCTAGTCCTGTCTAGTGCTGCCAGTACTCTACATGTGCGCCTGCCCCTTGGGCACAAAGGTAGAGAATTTGCATATTGATTAAAACGTTTTTAAACACAAGTAAGCCTCAACTGGGGGTAACAGTCGTCTAGTTGTATTCCTAATCCTCTGATGAATACCAGCAGATATATCTTTAGCCGGTAAATCAGCCTGTCAGTGTCCCTTTAACTGCATAGTAAAGCATATGAAAAGCGTGCTTCTTCACGGTCACTTAACGTCTTTGTTTAGCGGTAACGTGACGCACTGCATGCATTGGCCTTTATTCTTACAGTAGAGAAGTAATTATTATAACTTTATCTGAATTGGGACATTTAAACTTGCTTTTTTTTTATTCCAATTTTTTTTTATTCCAATTTAAATCTAGTAGGAGTCGGAGTCGGAGTCGGTCCATTTTTTGCCGACTCCGACTCCAGGTACCCAAAATTGCCTCCGACTCCGACTCCTCGACTCCGACTCCACAGCCCTGCTGTAAACGACAACTTTTTACATTTTTTTATTCAAAGTTGTCAATTTACAGAGATATTTCTCTCATCCAGCATGGGTATATGTAAAAATACACCCCAAAACACATTGCCCTACTTCTCCTGAGTACGGCGATACCACATGACTGACACTTTTTTGCAGCCAAGATGCGCAAAGGGGCCCAAATTCCATTTTTACGCATTTTTCTTCTCACGCTTTAGGGCCCCTAAAATGCCAGGGCAGTACAAACACCCCACATGTGACCCCATTTTGGAAAGAAGACACCCCAAGGTATTCCATGAGGGGCATGGCGAGTTCATAGAAGATTTTTTTTTTGGCACAAGTTAGTGGAAATTGATTTTTATTGTTTTTTCTCACAAAGTCTCCCTTTCCGCTAACTTTTGACAAAAAGTTTAATTTTTCATGGACTCATTATGCCCCTCAGCGAATACCTTGGGGTGTCTTCTTTCCAAAATGGGGTCACATGTGGGTATTTATACTGCCCTGGCATTTTAGGGGCCCTAAAGCGTGAGAAGAAAAATGCGTAAAATGCCCTCCTAAAAGGTACTCATTGGAATTTGGGCCCCTTTGCGCATCTTGGCTGCAAAAAAGTGTCACACCTGTGGCATCGCCGTACTCGGGAGAAGTAGGGCAATGTGTTTTGGGGTGTATTTTTACATATACCCATGTTGGGTGAGAGAAATATCTCTGTAAATTGTCAACTTTGAATAAAAAAAATTTAAAAAGTTGTCGTTTACAGCGATATTTCTCACACACAGTATGGGTATATGTAAAAATACACCCCAAAACACATTGCCCTACTTCGTCACATCACATGGTCCAATCATATGGTCCTCGCCTCTGGGCTGAAAAAAATAAAATAAAATGAACAGCAAAGATTTTTTCATTCACATCGATCAACGTGAATGAAAAAATCTCTGCCAAAATCAGTGACCTGTGGTGCGGTGGGCTGGGCGCTAACTACCTAACAAGTAGCTAACTAACTGGCGGTGATAAGGGACCCTTATGCCCCATTCACACGTCCGCAATTCTGTTTGCGGAACGGAATTGCGGACCCATTCATTTCTATGGGGACAGACTTTGTCCCGCTCGGATCCGGAATTACGGATCCGCGCTTCCGGGTCTGCACTTCCGTTCCGCAAAAATATAGAACATGTCCTATTCTTGTCCGCAATTGCGGACAAGAAAAAGCATTTTCTATATAGTTCTGGCAATGTGCGGATCTGCAAAATGCGGAAAGCACATTGCCGGTGTCCGTGTTTTGAGGATCCGCGGATCTGTGAATCCACGGATCCGATCCGCGGATCCGCGAAACACATATGGACGTCTGAATGGAGCCTTACAAGGGGTGTGATCAATGACAGGGGGTGATCAGGGGGTCTAGATGGGGTGATCAAGGGGTTAATAAGTGAGGGGGGTTAGTGTAGTGTTTGGTGAAACTTTGCATAGCTACCTGGTCCTCTGGTGGTCGTTCCCAGCAAATGGGACCACCAGAGGACCAGGTAGCAGCTATATCAGACGCTGTTCACAAAATAGCATCTGATATAGCTGTTTGATGCGATATAATTCGCATCTACAGCCTGCCAGCGATGGATCATCGCTGGCAGGCTGTAGCTTAACTGCCGAGACGCGCTTCACTGTGAACGCGCGCGCGTTCACAGGAAGTCACGGCTCTCGCGAGATGACGAGCCGATGCGTCATCTCACAGCTACAGGACCGCCCGCAAGATGTACCCTGCGTTAGGCGGTCCTGTAGCGGTTAATGCTTTCTATATGTTGTTAAGAACAGCTCAGGCTAGATGGCTGCCCCCATAATCATGTTCAGGAAACAGAATCAATAAATCTGCAAACAAAGTAAAAACAGATTAGAAAAAATGGAGATGTGTTACTATCTGGTGTTCCCTGGCAGAAGACATTTTTGGTGACAATTCCTTTAAGCTAAAAGAAATCTAACTAATGCATATCGTAGCCTCCTACAGGGGCTTAAAAAAAGAAAGAAAACATTTTTAATCACCCCCTTTCCCTAGAATTAAAAAAATAAACATCATGGGCATCCTTGCGTCCAAAAACAGTAAACACAAAAATATTTATCCCATAATACTGCGAATGGTATAATGGGATATATAAACCTATACAAATATAGTATCTTTGTACTTTTTCTGACCCAGAAGGGCACAGGTCAGTTTTACCACACAGGGAACGTAGGGAAAAAAACCTGTAAAACTGTGGCGGAAATGAGTTTTTTCCCCAATTCCACCCACTACATTGTGTGGAATATTAAATGGTGCAGTTAGAAAGTATAACTTATCCTGCAAAAAACAAGCCCCCATACGGCTTTGTGAAGGGAAAACTAAAAAAAAGGATATGGCTCCGTGAAGACAGGGAAGAAAAAATGAAAACTCAAGAACATCAGTATTCAAGGGGTTAATAACTATAAATCACTATCCTTAAAATCAGAAAAATTCAAATTTAAAAAATAGCAAATGTTTCAAAACTTTCTGCACATTTTTTTTTTTTTATGTTGACTCAAATTTACCACTAACATGATGTATGCTCTGTCACAAGAAGATCTCAAAACCACTGAAAGAAGTAAAAGCATTCCAGTGACAAGTCAGATCTGCAAAATTAGGCCTGGTCAGGAAGGGGTTAAATAGTTGGTTTTTTAAATAAAAACATTAATAAATGAAGTGGAGCTCATTAGAACTTACACTCCTGCAGTGCCCAGAGAATCGATGCAGCAGCACTAGGAACTTTACAAAGCACTCCGTCCATACGAATACCTCGTATTAAACTATTTTAGACACATCCTTGGATACAGCACTGGAAAGGGCCTCCCCGCCCCTGTCCTGGGCTAATCACTTTGTATACTGTATATCCCGGCTCCTGACACTTGCCACTTGGACTGGTCATGTACTGTGTCCCACGGATTACTACTTTCACCTGTGCTGTGTATACTGTTCGTGCTCCTACCGCTGGCAAACCCACTGGTCACAAGAACGGCAGCGGCCGGTGGTACATGCGCGTGGCCTCCAGTTGTTTTTACGGGAGTTCTGCTGAGTACAGTGCTTGGCTATCTCCAGATCTCCCATAGAAATGCTCATACCGGACGTCCCGCTCTGTTCATTTCAGGGGCTTTGCAGGGGGTAGAACCGGTGGAAGTCCCAGCAGAAAGCCACATGGGATTGTGCAGCATCTCGGATGACCCCTTTAATCGGCAGGTGATCCCGGCCTGTGACTAGAACCATTAGCACACGCACAGTCTGAATCTCTTTCTAGCACTTTTGCGCTGCAGGTTATGACCCCAGAAAGAAGTGCCAGCCACTCGGGCACATGCGGCATCTCGGATAACCCCCCTGACGCCATGCTGCTGATCAATGGAGTGTATCGATCGGCCGTTATGTGAGGAGATACTTACTTGATAATACTAATAATGTCAGCCACATGGAAGTCTAAACTGACTAAACTACGTGCCTCACGTTAATAGTAACACCATGAACTACCTCCTCACATAACGGACATCATGGTTAATGCATCATGGGCTACTTACTACTAGGACTCATGCACCCAAACGTATATTCTTTCCGTATGAGGAACCATTCATTTCAATAGGTCCGCAAAAAAAATACGGAAGTTACTCTGTGTGCATTCCGTTTCCGTATTTCAATTCCGCAAAAAAAAAAAAAAATAGAACATGTTCTATTATTGTCCGCGTTATGGACAAGGATAGGACTGTTCTATTAGAGGCCAGCTATTCCGTTCCGCAAACTATGGAATGCACACGGACATCATCCGTGTTTTTTGCGGAACGCAACATACATACTGTCGTGTGCGTGAGCCCTTACTGTGAGGCATAGTTTTATCTATCTGGACCTCCCTGTGCCTCATATTAATAGTAAATATCCCCATGTTGCCCATTATGTTAGGAGGTACATGATGTGGCTATTAGTTTGAGGCACAAGACATTCATTCGGACCGCCATGTGCCTCATAGTAATACTAAAAAACCACACAAAGTACCTCACATTAACCCTTTTTTGCCCATTATGTGAGGAGGTACATGATGCGGTTACTGTTAGTGTGAGGCATAGGGTGTTATTACTTTGGACCACTGTGGTTGACATTAATAAGTAACCCCATCAACTACCTCACATTAACCTCATGTTGCCCACAGTGTGAGGAAGTACATGATGGGGTCACTTACTATTAATGTGCGGTACTAAAGAACTAACTCTATAGGGGAGAGTTGTCAAACTGGTGTAGAGTACAACTGGCTTAATTGCCCATAGCAACCAATCAGATTCCACATTTCATTTTTCAAAAGAGTTGTGAAAAACAAACGGTGGAACCCAATTGGTTGCTATGGTGATGTATTCAGCTTGAACCTTTCATGTATGAGGTTTGCCAGCGACAGTGCTGTTTTCAGTGTTATTTACCACATATCCTACATATCCAGCGTATACGCAGCACTGAGGTTATATAGAGTAACTACTGTGTATTCAGCGCTGCCTCTGTTTGTAAGGGCTCTTTCACACTGGCGTTTTTGTTTTCCGGCATAGAGTTCCGTCGTCGGGGCTCTATGCCGGAAAAATCCTGATCAGGATTATCCCCATGCATTCTGAATGGAGAGAAATCCGTTCAGGATGCATCAGGGTGTCTTCAGTTCAGGACCGGAACGTTTTTTGGCCGGAGAAAATACCACAGCATGCTGCGCTTTTTGCTCCGGCCAAAAATCCTGAACACTTGCCACAACGACGGATCCGGAATTAATGCCCATTGAAAGGCATTAATCCGGATCCGGCCCTAAGCTTAAAGTCGTTTCGGCGCATCGCCGGATCCGACGTTTAGCTTTTTCTCAATGGTCACCATGGCAGCCAGGATGCTATTAAAGTCCTGGTTGCCATGGTAAAGTGTAGTGGGGAGCAGTATACTTACAGTCCGTGCGGCTCCCGGGGCGCTCCAGAGTGACGTCAGGGCGCCCTACACACATGTATCACGTGATCCATGCACATGGGGCGCTCTGACGTCACTCTGGAGCGCCCCAGGAGCCGCACGGACTGTAAGTATACTGCTCCCCCGCTCCCCACTACTACTATGGCAAACAGGACTTTAATAGCGTCCTGGCTGCCATAGTAACACTGAAAGCATTTTTAAGACTGATCAGTCTTCAAATGCTTGAAGGTCACTTGCGTTGTTACGGACTCGGCGGCCATTTCCGGCAAATGGAGTACACGACGGATCCGGACAACGCAAGTGTGAAAGAGGCCTAACAGAGGTACTTTTTGTTACTTGATGTCATAGTTATAAACATTATATAACTGGCTATTTGTTCACAGTTGCTGGCAGCCTTTAGTATCTAGCCCGTCCTATATACCGTATGTATTCAGCACAACTTAAATGTAATCAGCGGTTGTCTCTAACTACTCAGCTTTCTTCCGGCTAGGGAAGTAATTCATCTCTGTTAAACCTGGCGCTAAAATCAGTGTTATCCTTACTGGCGACAGAGAGCTGCTTTTGCGTATGTTTAGCGACATTCTTATTGATATCCTCAAATGTATGGTGGATATAGTCTGAATATCGATTTCTAGACTGTTTTTAGATGGACATAGATCCACGACTTTTTGTCCCTTGATAAGCCTAACATCGTTCAAAGATGAAACGCGTTGGGGCAGTCTTCAGATTTATTGTGATGTTTGTTTCTAATTCACGTACTTATTTTTTGCACCTCACTGGGAACTTTGAATTTCAATTTTTGTTTTTGGCAAATTCTAACAGTCTAGGCCAGTATAGACGAGGCCAACCTCTATCAGGGTCTCCTAGGGAATTCAGGAGGCAAGTGATACGGGATAGCCCCTATCGGGGCGGCCATTCCGTTCTTAGGTAGGGTGCATTAGTATAGGGAGAGGCTAGGGTTAGCATTTCCCCTAACACTCTAATCTCAGTCCCTCGACCCACCTAGAAATATTGGTATACATCCCGTCTATAAGTTTATTGTTTTTTGGTAAATAAATATAACTAAGGTGGAATACGGATTTTAATAGTAACAGAATAAAAGTTAGATCTTATTAGTGAATTAGTTCGACTTTACACCAGTTTGATAAATCTCCGCCGATGTGCCCATTGACACAATCGTATTTTTCGTAACTTTGCGGCTCGGATGTGGACCCATTCATTACAATGGGGCTGCAAAAGATGCAGACAGCACACTTGAAGATTTCGGTTCGGGGGCCTCGGAAAAAAAAGATATAACGTCCTATTCTTGTCCGTATTTGCGGACAAGAATAAGCATTTCTTCCATGGAGAAGGATGTGCCGATCCACAAAATGCGGAACGCACACGCCCTGTATTCGTATTTTGCAGATCCGCAAAAACAGATGCCCTTACACAGGCATGCAGGATTGTCTCCATCACCTGCTCGTGAGGCAATCTCCACCTAAAATACACAGGAAATGTCTCCTGCAGCAAGAAGCCTCCTGGATGCTGTAGGATAAAGGACCTGTGAAGATCTCGCCACCACGTAACCAGTCACATACGTGGTATATCTGTGCAACCCTTCTCAGCACGTGTCATATTCCCCCCTAGGCCAGGGATGGGCAAACTGCGGCTCTCCAGCTGTTGCAAAACTACAACTCCCAGCATGCCCAGTCTGGCTACAGCTATCAGCCTACAGCAGGGCATGGTGGGAGTTGTAGTTTACAACAGCTGGAGAGCCGCAGTTTGCCCATCCCTTCCCTAGGCTGCTTTCAAATTCCCATGAGCAGTCTGATGGCCAACCTTCCCGGACTGACCACAGCTCATTATCTACGATGCTGTTAGCTCCCGCCCAACCGTGGCTCTACCGTCCTGTAGTCAGTACGGGACAGCACAGCCGCAGCGGGGCTGAAAATCACCGCATCGGTTTTTCAGCGTAGGTTCTCGTGCAGGAAAAAACGCAGCATGTAGCACAGTACCAGTATGTACACTTTTTCTTCTGTGAGGATATAGAAATCCACATTTTATCCATTACATTTGCAGTACCTCCTTTTCAGTGGAAGGGCGAGATCTGTGGCGAAACCACATCAAATCCGCAAGTAACACATGCAGCTTTTAGTGCAATTTTGGCGCAGAAATGCGCATGGTTACACGCACATGTGCAGGTACCCATAGGTTTACTAGCGGAAATTCCACACCGATTTTTGTGGGGCATTCTGTGGGTTTCCACCACAAAAAACACGTGTTACTTGCCATTTTGGTGCGGTTTTGCCAAAGGGTGCAAATATAGTGGACACGATATGGATTTGTTTATTTTCACAGCAGAGAGAAGCAAAGTGGGTTGTCTAAAGTGATCCGCTTTACTGGTACTGTATTACACTGCGGTTTTTCCACAAGGTGTGCAGTTGGCCTTAAAGGGCTTCTGTCACCCCCCTTAACCCATTTTTCACTAGCTGACATTAGCTATTTGCTAATGTCAGCTGAGTTGAAATATATATTTATTACCTTGTCCGAAGTTGTAATTTACGTGAAAAAGCCACTTTTATTATATGCAAATGATCTTCGCTACCAGCAAGTTGGGCGTTTACTTGCTGGTAGCCGCCGCATCTCGATGAGTTATGCACGCCCCCTTCCTCGTTTGATAGACAGGGCCAGCGCTTTCTCCTCCTCGCACTGGCCCTGTCTGAAGATAAAATCCCGCGCCTGCGCCGTACCGCTCAGTAGTCGGCGCAGGCTCTCTAGTGAAGGGCGAGGCTTTGCCGCTCCGTCCTCAGTGCGCCCTGCGCCGATTGCGTCACAGCTACACCCGGAAGGGAAGCGGGTGTAGCGGTGGCGTAATCGGCGCAGGCTGAGGACGGAGCGGCAAAGCTCGCGTCCTTCACTCAGAGAGCCTGCGCCGACTACTGAGCGATGCGGCGCAGGCGCTGGATTTATCTTCAGACAGGGCCAGTGCGAGGAGAGAAGCGCTGGCCCTGTCTATCAAACGAGGAAGGGGCGTGCATAACTCATCGAGATGCGGCGGCTACCAGCAGTAACGCCTAACTTGCTGGTAGCTAAGATCATTTGCATATAATAAAAGTGGCTTTTTCACGTAAATTACAACTTCGGACAAGGTAATAAATATATATTTCAACTCAGCTGACATTAGCAAATAGCTAATGTCAGCTAGTGAAAAATGGGTTAAGGGGGGTGACAGAAGCCCTTTAATCCAGACAGTCCTGATCTCCCCTCAGCTAACTGCTGCTTGCCATACTCTGTGCCCTGCCACTGTGCTCTTCTGCATTGTGTGAAATCCAGTAAAGCTCCATGGTCCCTATGAGCCTTGTGCTGAAGTTGCTCTTGGTTTAGTCTTTATAACACAGCACACACAAATTAGGCGAAAGCACTATGCTTTTTGTTTCTGCTTACATGCATTCTGAGGAAGCAGCAGTGGTCAGTTCCTACTTTCACCTTTCAGTACCTGACTGTCCATGTCTCTACGTGCAGGTCGTCTTTCTTCCTCCCACAGTCTTCAAGGTTAGAACGGCCTCATCCTCCGCCTTACGACCTCTTGTTCTTGCTTGGCACAACGTGAAAAGAAAGGCTCGGATCCAGCAAAGCTCCGCAAACCAGGCTTAGGCCCGAGCACCCTTCTCCTTTCAATGGAACACTCCGCCTGCAGGTCCCACAGCCGGGATACCGGAATGTACCACCTCGAATCTGACCAATCCGAAGGGTACAGCAGGCGGAGCTTCCTGTCAGGAAGGACGGTGGAGAAAGAAGGAGAACACAAAGCCACTGGATAGGCGGGGATGGCGAGATTGACATCAGAGCTCACTAATCGGTAGCTACTCTGCGGTTTCCATAGTGACTGAAGGGTTCGCCCCCCCCCCCCCACATTCCAGTCTCTTACGCTCCGCCCACCATTTTTCTCGAAGCAATTTCTTACCTGCGAGTTCCTTATATCACTGGAGTTGTGAGGCGGCTGTGCGCGCCTTTGTGTCGGCTGTCATCCCAGTTCCGAATGTCTGCTATGTGCTTACTTGCACATTGCTGCTGTGGAGGCTCATGGACGATTTGTGTTTAATGGGCAAACAGCTCTGTTGTTGAAAGCCTAAACTTGCTACTGGCATAGTGTATATAGATAGATGATATATAGGTATATGGATTGAAAAGAAAAGTGCAGGGTCCAGCTCCATATAACAAGTAATCCTTTATTTCATACGGTATAAAAATCCAAACAAATACCAGGTAAACGGTCTACGCGTTTCGGACCACACTATATCGGTCCTTACTCATGACGAACATTACATAAACTTCCAACTTCCTATATACCCCTATCACACCAATCCGTAGGGACTGCAACATCACGTGATCTCCAGTGTATGGAAGTCAATAAAAAATGGACAGAAAATTCCTAATTTAAAAACATCAAAAGCACCATGGGTATGTCTGTCATAATGAAAACGTACTTGCTGCAAGCAATTTGTCAGTGATATTGCAGGATCCGATCGTGTCTTTTGTTTAAGCCAGTAGGAAAACAAGTTCCTAATTCAAACATCCGGAAAGCTTCTCTATTGAGAAGCTTTCTTCTGTGGTCTCCACCTCTTGCAGGTGGAGTAACCCTTTCCACTCCTTGGACTTTTAACGCCGCTGTTTCACCTTCATGGACTTGCGAAATGCAAACTGGCTGCCGAGACACTACGGGTCTTGTAGTGCGGCATACCCAAGATATGTTTATGCACTCCAGTTTTAATGCGGTTAGTAGTGCAGCCCACATACTGCAACCAGCAAATTATACATGGAATTACATAAATGGCAAATATGGTATTGCAATTTATGTAAGATTTAGCCTACATGCACACGGCAGTGGTTTTTTGCGGCCTCCGTT
This sequence comes from Bufotes viridis, assembly GCA_033119425.1. Lineage (NCBI taxonomy): Eukaryota > Metazoa > Chordata > Amphibia > Anura > Bufonidae > Bufotes > Bufotes viridis. The sequence goes on along the minus strand of CM065589.1, from coordinate 360,630,956 downwards.
CTGTGTTTTTTTGCGGGTCCGATGGTTTCCCATTCATTTCTATGGATCCGTTAAAAATGCGGATGCCTCTTCCGTTGCCTGTCCGTGTCCGCTGTCCGCAAAAAAATATGGCATGTCCTATTCTTGTCCGCAAAAAACGGTTTGCGGACCCATAGAAGTCAATGAGTCCGCAAAAAATGCGGATGACCAACGGAAGCTATCCGTTAGTCATCCGCATCCGTTTTTTTTTGCGGATGGTTGCTTGGAAACCAGGGCACTTGTACAGGTACTTTAAGAAACTGGTTTAAGCCTTCCGTTTTTTTTGCGGATCCGCAAACAAAACGGAAGACACGCGCAAACACGACCTACAAAATTTGCGGACACACGGAACGGATGCGGATGTGAAAAAAAAAGGAAGTCGGATCCGTGATTTGCGGACAGCAAAAAACAACTGCCGTGTACATGTAGCCTTAACCTCATAACATTTACCGTTGGCCATAGACTCAAAGGTCTTGTTCACATTCATATCACAACAAATATATCTAGCATGGCCACATTTGTAACTACCTTTGCATCTAAGCCACATTGGTTTAGTGCTGGGGCGATGCCGAAACAGACTAGGACTAATCATCTGCCCCAAAGTAGGAGCTTTGCAAGCAGCATATCTAGTACCTCCTGTCACCAATCCAGTCCACTCTATCATAGCTTAAAGGGTTTCTGTCACCAGATTTAACCCTAATAAGCTAGCTTACATTAGCGATGTGCTAATGTCAGCTAAACCTAACTAGCCTACTTCTACTTTTCTCAGTGCCCCCGTTACGCTAAAAATCTAACTCTTATAATATGCTAATTAGCCTCTAGGAGCGGTGGGGGGGGGGGGGGTGGACTCATTGTTCCTGCTCCTAGAGGCTCCGTTCTCCCACCTTTGTCGCCTTAGGCTGGGCCGCCACGTTTTTATGGCGGCCCAGTTTAAGCGCTGCACGGGTCGCCCGTGCAGCGGGGAGTGCGGACCTGGCTCTCTGGCGCAGACTGCTGGTCAATGTTAAAATAGCATTGCTCTTAAGATACAGTGCATTATAGAGATAATGCATTGTATTTTAAAAGCAATCAAAATACTGTTCGTTATAGTCCCCTTTTGGTAAAAAAAAAAAAAAAAAAAAGAAAGAAAAAAAAAACATTTATTGAATAAAAAAATTCCATAAAATAATAAAAATGTGCTTTTTTTACTTTGAAAATACGCTTTTCAATGAAAAAAATTGCAAAAAAAAGCAAAAAAAATCTCCCCCATATGTTTTGTATTGCTGCGTCCGTAATGACCCGGCCTACATAAATATCACATAAATTATCCCCTACGGTGAATGCCTTAAATTTCTTAAGAAAAAAAAAAGACAGAATTGCTAAATTATTCTAAGTTGCCACCCAAAAAAAGTAAAAACAAGTGATCACAAAGCGCCATTTACTCCAAAAGTCGTCCCGCAAAAGTCAAGCCCTCACACAACTCCATAGAATAAAAAATAAAAAAGTTATGGGTCTTGGGAAGCGGCAATGCAGTAAAACGTAAAAAAAAACTATATGTATTTGGTATCGCTATAATCGTACTGTCCCAGAGAATAAAGATATTATGTTATTTATACCAAAAAATTAACGCCATAAAATTTATAACGTAAAAATGAAGTGGCAGTATTGCTTTTTTCCCCATCTCCCTCTCAGAAACAGTTAATAAAAGTTATTCAGAAAGTTATGTGTACCCCAAAATGGCACCATTAAAAATTACAACTTGCCCTACCAAAAATAAGCCCTCATAAAGCTATATAGACGGAAAAATAAAAAAGTTATAGCTCTTGGAACGCGACGATGAAAAAAGGAAGAAAAACGCTTGGTCATAAAGGCCCAAACAGGCTTGGTCACTAAGGGGTTAAGGAACTATTGTAACGCCACCAACGCAAAATTATGTGGTATGTTTGTATATAAAGACACCACATCAGCCGCAATTCATTAATATTTGCTACACCACTTAAAATCAGCAAAGGATTGCAAGACCGATCTGGTGTCCTTAAGATAGCCAGAAATATGGGGGACCAATGGCTGAAGAGGAGAATCCACCCACTCAGAAAGCCTCTCTGAATATGAGCTGATCTCGGCTACAATTGGTCTCATTGGGGGTGGAAACACCTCTTTAGGGACTTTAGGCAAGGAATGGAAAATAGAAATAATGGGGTGCTCAACATAAATATAATCCACTTCCTTTTTGCTCAAAATGCCTAACTTGGAACCTTTTGATAAGATCTAAGATATCTTTGTCTGGAACAAAGGGGGAGGGTTGCAGCCTAATTAAGTATGGGTGGTAAAGTGGTCCAACATCTTTTTATTACATAGGTATATGGATGATATATAGATATATATGTATATAAATAGATGATATATAGATAGATATAGGTATATATACAAACAAAAAAATGCAACAGCACTCTGCAACCAGAACTCTGCCCAAGATACAAGCTATAAGAGGACATAGTGTACTAATCCACGCCTACAAACAGTGGAGACATTAGTTTACATTTTGATCAAAAGGCAGTAAGCCCACTCACCCCTTCACGGTTGCCTCCTAGAGTGGGTACTAACGCTAAATCTGACCTGCAATGGGCCAGGCCAGTCACATAAAATCCTCATAGCGCTGAATATTACCTGTTATGGGCCACGACAGCCACATAAAATCCAGGGAGTGTGGGTCCAGCATGCATGCTGGAACAAACCTTACTTATTAACCCCTTCTGGTGCTGTAACAGCCTCCATTAGATCCAGGGATGCAGGTACCAACATGCATGCTGAGCCCACTATGCACTCCTCCTGGAGCCAGAAGGCTACTAGCAGGTAATGTGAGTACGCATTCAGCTATATACTCACTCTGATTAAAAACCAGCAGCTAGGGCAGAGAAACTAGTCAGGTGTGCACGACTGAAGTGGAGGCTGCCACACCTCCACACATATTAATCAAAAACGCAAGGGGGGGTTATAGATAGATATAGGTATATAGATAGATGATATGTAGATCTATATATGTGTGTATTGTGGTAAAGTCCAAGGCGTCTCCCATGGCTACTACTGCATTGAGGAGATGGGTGATGACCGTGCCGAGTCAGTGACGACAATCGGTAAGACTGTTCCGGTTGATTATTTTGTGGCAGACCCAGTGACAGTGAGCCGGCGGCAGTTGCTACCTGCCGGGCCGGTGAGTGATAAAGCGCTGCAGCGTAAAAATGTCTCAAAAAAGAGTGACTATAGGAAAAATGCTGTGTCTGAACAGGCGGGAAGGCCTGTTGCGGTTGCTCCATCGCAGGAACCTGCAGAGGAAAGAGCTCAGCAAGGAGGTATTTTGTTCCTGGCTACCTGAAGCTGGATTCTCCTGCGGCTGGGCCGACAGCGTGGTGCGAACCTGCACCTACACCTCCCAGGTGACTGAACCTGTGTTGGACTGTTTTTGTTTGGCTACGTTATTTCCGTTGTGTGTGAACTGTCACCAAGAGACTGTTTTTTCATTTTGTGTGCAAGTGTGAATAAAACACTGTTTGTTGCACAATCTGGACTCCTTGTTTTGCCTCTAAACTGCACCCGCACCGCTGTCTACCAGAGCGACTCCCCACAGTATAGACAGATGATATATAAGTATATAGATAGATGATATGTAGATCTATATATGTGTGTATAGACAGATGATATATAAGTATATAGATAGATGATATGTAGATCTATATATGTGTGTATAGACAGATGATATATAAGTATATAGATAGATGATCTATAAATAGGTATATAGATGATATATATATATATAAATATAGATAGATGATATATAGTTATGTAGATACAGTTGTGTTCAAAATTATTCAACCCCCACTGAACTTGAGTGTTTTGGCCAGTTTGACATTGATTTTGATCATTTCAGTCATCTTGTTTACAATTAAATCAAAGAGGCACTTGTAAGTCAGACAAATATAACATAACATTTATAATGAAATACCCACAAATGTCTTTTCTGTGCTCACATCATTATCAGTTTTATTCAACCCCCAAGTGACATTCAATCTTAGTACTTAGTACAACATCCTTTTCCAGTTATAACAGCTTTTAAACGTGAAGCATAGCGTGACACAAGTGTCTTGCAGCGATCTATGGGTATCTTCACCCATTCTTCATGGGCAAAAGCCTCCAGTTCAGTCACATTTTTAGGCTTGCGCGCTGCAACTGCTTTCTTTAAGTCCCACCAGAGGTTCTCAATCGGATTTAAGTCTGGTGACTGCGATGGCCACTTCAAAATGTTCCAGCCTTTAATCTGCAACCATGCTCTAGTGGACTTGGAGGTATGCTTGGGATCATTTTCCTGTTGAAAGGTCCAACGTCTCCCAAGTCTCAGGTTTGTGACGGACTGCATCACATTTTCATCCAATATCTCCTGGTACTGAAGAGAATTCATGGTGCCTTGCAGACGCTGAAGATTCCCTGTACCTTGTGGGGAGTCGCTCTGGTAGACAGCGGTGCGGGTGCAGTTTAGAGGCAAAACAAGGAGTCCAGATTGTGCAACAAACAGTGTTTTATTCACACTTGCACACCATAAATGAAAAACAGTCTCTTTGGTGACAGTTCACACACAACGGAAATAACGTGGCAAAACAAAAACAGGCCAACACAGGGTCCAGTCACCTGGGTGGTTTAGGTGCGGGTTCACACCTAGCAGTCGGCCCAGCCGCAGGCGATTCCACCTTCAGGTTGCAGGGAAACACCACCTTGCTGAGCTCCGTCCTCCAGCACAGAGAACCTCACAGTCCTGTTAGCAGGCTCCAGGATAATCACCACCCAGACACAGCTGCTGGCTGTGTTTTATATCCAGCCCAAAACCAGGACTGGACCGTGGGAGTAGGCACCCACCCTACACTTTACCTACTCCCAGTAAGAGCCGGCCCGGATTAGCTTTGCAGCCAAACTAAGTAACAAAGTCTAGCAGCATAAGCTGCTGCAGACAAAAACCCCGGCTCTCACCTCACCGAGGCCAGCAACCTCGGTGACACGTACCTGCCATCGCATATGATACCTTGCACCCTCTTACACACCCCCTTTGTTCAACCCTGAGGGGTGAACACACGTGAGGCAGTGGACGCGGGACAGGGCATCTGCGTTGCCCTGCAAGCGGCCTGCCCTGTGTTCCACGGAGAATTTGAAATTTTGAAGCGATAGGAACCACCTGGTGACCCGAGCATTCCTCTCCTTGGCCTGACTCATCCATTTGAGGGGGAATGGTCGGTCACCAGACGGAACCTCCTCCCTAACAGGTAGTAGCGGAGACTTTCGAGTGCCCACTTGATAGCCAGGCACTCCCTCTCCACTATACTATATCTGGACTCGGCGGGGCTGAGCTTACGGCTCAGGAAGACAACGGGATGTTCTTCCCCGTTGACCTCCTGCGACAGTACTGCACCGAGGCCTACCTCCGAGGCGTCGGTCTGTACGACAAACTCCTTGTTGAAGTCGGGTGTCACCAAAACCGGGGACCCACACAGGGCCGACTTCAACGCGGAGAAAGCCTCCTCCGCCTTCTCACTCCAGCTAACCCTCCCAGACTTTCGCCCCTTCAACAGGTCTGTCAATGGCGCTGCTATTGTGGCAAAGTGGGGCACAAACCTCATGTAGTATCCTACAATCCCCAGGAACGACTTTACCTGCCTGGTGGTGACCGGTCGAGGCCAGTTACGAATGGCCTCTACCTTAGTTACCTGAGGTTTGATGACTCCCGCCCAATAACATATCCCAGATATTTTGTCTCCTCTAACCCTATGGAGCACTTCTTTGGGTTAGCGGTCAGTCCGGCTTTCCTCAGGGCATCCACTACCGCCTGCACCTTGGGTAAATGGCTTTCCCAGTCGGTGCTGTGGATGACTACATCATCTAAGTAGGCCGAGGCGTACCGACGATGTGGTCGCAGCACTATGTCCATTAACCTTTGGAAAGTGGCGGGGCGCCATGCAGGCCAAAGGGTAACACCTTGTAGTGATACAGGCCCTGCGGGGTAACAAATGCGGTTTTTCCTTAGCCGACTCCGTTAAGGGTACCTGCCAGTACCCTTTAGTGAGGTCCAGCACAGAAAAATAACGGGCTTGTCCTAAACTTTCAACAAGCTCGTCTACTCGGGGCATGGGATACGCGTCAAACTTGGATACTTCATTTAACTTGCGAAAGTCGTTGCAGAACCGCAACGTCCCATCCGGCTTGGGTATTAGGACTATGGGACTGGCCCACTCACTTTTCGACTCCTCAATGACATCGAGCTTCAACATTAACTGCACTTCCTCCGCGATGGCCCGCCGCCGAGCCTCGGGTACCCGGTATGGTTTTAACCGGACCTTGGCCTGAGGCTCAGTGACGATGTCATGTCGGATGAGAGACGTGCGGCCAGGGAGGTCCGAGAACACATCCGTGTTCCGACTGAGGAACTCCCTGACTTCCTGAACTTGTTTGGAAGACAGGCTGTCTGCAATTTTTACCGTGGTTACGGCTTCACAGGCCTCGAACTGTGGGGCTGGACCCTTTTCACCTAGAAGCCCTGGCCGGGGCTGTGGTCGTCGGCCGCGTCCCTATCTTTCCACGGCTTAAGTAAATTCACGTGGTACACCTGCTCCGGCTTGCGCCGCCTGGCTGGTGTACCTTGTAATTCACTTCCCTACCTTCTCGATCACCTCATAGGGGCCCTGCCACCTAGCTAGGAATTTGCTGTCAAGGGTGGGTACCAGAACCAAAACCCGATCTCCCGGATTGAAGTCCCGTACCCGAGCCTGACGGTTGTACACCCTACTCTGGGCTTGTTGCGCTGCCTCCATATGCTCCCGGACCAAGGGCAACACCCTTTCCATCCGTTCCTGCATCTGGGCGACATACTCAATGACACTTTTGTGGGGGACAGGCTGTTGTTCCCATGCTTCCTTGGCGATATCCAACAGGCCCCGAGGGTGTCTGCCATAAAGCAGTTCGAAGGGCGAGAACCCAGTAGAGGCCTGGGGCACCTCTCGCACTGCGAACATGAGATAGGGCAGAAGCAGATCCCAGTCCTTCCCATCTCTAGACACCACCCTCTTTAACATATTTTTAGAGTTTGGTTAAACCTCTCCACAAGACCGTCTGTTTGCGGATGGTAAACGGACGTCCGTAACTGCTTTATACGCAACAATTTACACAGTTCCCTCATTACTTTGGACATAAAGGGGTCCCTTGGTCTGTCAGAACCTCTTTTGGCAGGCCCACACGGGAAAACATCTCCATTAACTCTTTGGCAATGAGCTTAGCTGAGGTATGTCGCAGAGGCACCGCCTCCGGATACCGAGTGGCATAGTCGAGAACTACCAGAATGTGTTGGTGGCCCCTGGCAGACTTTGGTACAGGCCCAATTAAATCCATAGCGATTCGCTCAAACGGTACTTCAATGATTGGCAGAGGTACCAGAGGACTACGGAAATGTGGCTGGGGGCTAGTTATCTGACAGGTCGGACAGGACTTACAATAATTCTCTACCTCCTTGAACACACTGGGCCAATAAAATCGCTGCAGTATGCGGTCCTGGGTTTTCTGCCACCCCAGGTGTCCCCAAGAACATGTTGGTGGGCAAGCTCCATGACAAGCTTGCGATACGCTGTGGGCACCACCAACTGTTCAACAGGTTCGCCTCGGATTTGGTTCACCCGATACAACATATCCTGCAGAACAATAAATCGTGGGAACATTAATTCAGCCCCTGGTTTCTGGGGTTTCCCATCAATTTCCAGCACATTCTCCCAGGCCCTGGTTAGGGTTTGGTCCCGGTGTTGTGCGGTCCCAAAATTTTCCCGGAGACATTGAGGTCTGCCAACTCAGGTCCCGGTGGCAAGTCCTCCGTGTCTCCCACCATTACACTCAGTGGGGTTGTCTCCCCCTCTACCGCTGGAGCAGTGGTCACCCCTACCGCCGGCCCTTCAGACTCGGGCTCCCAGGGTTCTGGCCTTCCAGTGGTATCAGGCCACTCCACTAGGGTCACCCCTGTCTCGGGTCCCTCAGATACCTTTATTACCGGCCACAGCGCCGGAAAACCGGGAAGTCCCTCCCAAGTATCAGTTCGTGTGGGAGTTTAGTAGCGACAGCCACCTCGTGGGTCCACCTACCAGCCGCGGTGGACAAAGTCACTAGTGCAGTGGGGTAGTCTTTCAGGTCTCCATGGATGCACAGGACCCCGACTTTACGGCCAGTATACTCCGCAGGCCGTACAAGGGCAGCCCTTACCAGGAGACTAAACTCCCGGAGTCCAGCAGAGCCACCGCCAGAGAGTCTCCCACCTCTACCTGACACAGGTGGTTATGGTCCTGCACCTCACGGGTGCCAGTTGCGCACAGCTTCCGTGCATACAGGGAGTGACGACCCCGTAGTTCATATCCATCGGCTCATCCCGATGCGGACAGTCGGCCCTGATGTGGCCTGGCTCCTGACACCTCCAGCATACCACGGGAGGCGGACTCGCAGGGGTATATTCCGTGCAGGCCGCTCTGTCGCCGGACGTCGGAACTGGGGCAGAGGCCTCCGGGGTTTGACTGACCCCTTCCCGCAAGAGTCCCCTGCAGGTTTCTGGTGGCCTCGTAGCGCTCCACCAGGTCGACCATCTCCAGGGCATTGGTGGGCGATACCTGGCCGATCCAGTGCTGGAGGGGATAAGGCAGGGCCCTCCAAAGATGTCCGCCAACAGTCGATCCAGCATGGCAGTGGGACTTAGTAGATCGGGCTGCAGCCACTTTTGCAGCCTGTGCAGCAGATCGTAGTACTGCGGCCTAGCGGGTTCAGTCGTTTTAAAGTCCCACTGGTGGACTCTTTGGGCGCGGACCAGCACGTTCACGCCCAGTCTGGCGAGGATCTCTCCTTTCACGGTGTCATAATCTGCCGCTTGGTCGTCCGACAAGTCGAAAAACACCTGCTGGGGTCCGGAAGCCAGGAAAGGAGCGACCACCTCAGCCCACTGGTCACGGGGTAACTTTTCCCTCACGGCGACCTTCTCAAAAACCGCCAGGTACGTCTCAACGTCGTCTGCGGGGGTCATTTTTGGGATCGCCGCACGGACCGCTTTCCGGGCATCATGGACGTGGTGGGACGCTCCTGCCGCCTGTAACGCCATCACATGTTGTAGCAGTAGCTGGTTAGTCTCCCGCTGCTGCACGTTAGCCTCTATGAGAGCCTTCACAGCAGCCTCCATGTTGCCAGAAACTCCTGCTTGCAGCTTTGCTGGCTTAATATATTCCATGCACTTTAGAAAAACAAAACTTCGGCGTTCACGCCAGCCTCACTGCGCATGCCCGCATCCTCCACCAAATGTGGGGAGTCGCTCTGGTAGACAGCGGTGCGGGTGCAGTTTAGAGGCAAAACAAGGAGTCCAGATTGTGCAACAAACAGTGTTTTATTCACACTTGCACACCATAAATGAAAAACAGTCTCTTTGGTGACAGTTCACACACAACGGAAATAACGTGGCAAAACAAAAACAGGCCAACACAGGGTCCAGTCACCTGGGTGGTTTAGGTGCGGGTTCACACCTAGCAGTCGGCCCAGCCGCAGGCGATTCCACCTTCAGGTTGCAGGGAAACACCACCTTGCTGAGCTCCGTCCTCCAGCACAGAGAACCTCACAGTCCTGTTAGCAGGCTCCAGGATAATCACCACCCAGACACAGCTGCTGGCTGTGTTTTATATCCAGCCCAAAACCAGGACTGGACCGTGGGGAGTAGGCACCCACCCTACACTTTACCTACTCCCAGTAAGAGCCGGCCCGGATTAGCTTTGCAGCCAAACTAAGTAACAAAGTCTAGCAGCATAAGCTGCTGCAGACAAAAACCCCGGCTCTCACCTCACCGAGGCCAGCAACCTCGGTGACACGTACCTGCCATCGCATATGATACCTTGCACCCTCTTACAACCTGTAGAAGCAAAACAGCCCCAATGCATGATTGACCCCCCGCCATGCTTCACAGTAGGCAAGGTGTTCTTTTCTTCATAGGCCTTGTTCTTCCTCCTCCAAACATAGCGTTGATCCATGGGCCCAAACAGTTCTAATTTTGTTTCATCAGTCCACAGAACACTATCCCAAAACTTTTGTGGTTTGTCCACATGACTTTTGGCATACTCTTCTTATTCTTTAGAGACAGCAAGGGGGTGCGCCTGGGAGTTCTGGCATGGAGGCCTTCATTACGCAGTGTGCGCCTTATTGTCTGAGCTGAAACTTCAGTACCCGCATCTGACAAATCTTTTTTCAGTTCCTCAGCAGTCACACGAGGACTTTTCTCCACTTTGCGCTTCAGGTAGCGCACAGCAGTCGAAGTCAGCATCTTCTTTTTGCCACGACCAGGTAGCGTTTCAACAGTGCCCTTTGCCTTGAATTTGCGAATGATGCTTCCTATGGTGTCTCTTGGTATGTTTAACATCTTTGCAATCTTCTTATAGCCATTGCCCTTCCTGTGAAGAGAAATCACCTCTTCTCTTGTCTTCCTGGACCATTCTCTTGACTTCACCATGTTTGTAAACACACCAGTAAATGTCTAGAAGGAGCTGAGTATCACAGTCATTTTACATCTGCCTAATTGGTGCTTATTATGCTTGATTGCTGCTCCTTGACATCCAATAGGTGTTTTCATTACCTGATCGAAAACACTTGAATGAACCTCTGTTCTTAAGATTGGTAGTCTTTAAGGGGTTGAATAATTGTCAATGAAGAAATCACAAAAAAAACATTTAATACTGTATTACAAAAACAATTGATGTCATTTTAGTTGCATTTGGTTCTTTAAAAAGTCCTTGTAAGATTTCATTCTGAACACAATTATAAATGTACACTAACTTCCCTAAAACCCTTTACAGCATTGGGGTCATGGGCGTAGCTATAGGGGGTGCAGAGGTAGCAGTCGCTACCGGGCCCAGGAGCCTGAGGGGGCCCAAAGATCCTTGTGCCGCATAAGAAAATACACAAAGCACTGAGGGAAGGGGGGCCCAATCTGAACTCTTGCACCAGGGCCCATGAGCCGTTAGCTACGCCCCTGATTGGGGTTGAATAATTTTGAACACAACTGTAGATGTAGCTCTATGGCGCAATGACAGCAATAATAGCAGAACACTTACATATAAAGCTATGGGTAAACGCATGACTTTGTTAACAAGCAGTGTGTTCAGAAACACACCTCACCATCACACGTCTCATGCCTTTTTATATTAGAAAGCTTCCAAAAATTGTCTCTTATTGGGGACAGATGGTGTTTAAACACAGACGGTTTTATGAGAAGAAGAGAGATCAAGACGAACTGTGTAAAAACTGTGTTTTCTGTGGCTGGTCTCCCTGAGATCAGCTATTGTAGTCTCCGAGGCATTGCTCCCGGTTAGCCAGAATCCTACTCCACAATGATGAGGGGAAACACCCCAAAACAGCTGTCTGTGGATGGATAACTGGCTTAGGTTTTCCCTGTCACATCCTTAAAGGGGTACTCCCATCTTAACGATCATATCTGACATTGTTCCTTATGTAAAGTTGATGAAATCTGCAAATACCTTTAGTTTTCTTTTTTGCACCATTGTTCCCTGGCTTGTTTCTAATTGGTTTCCATAGGACGGAGGACCCCTGTGCCATCTTGCAGTGATGGGCCGCGCGTGCGCATTAAATCAACCTGGCTAGATTCTCAGGAGCGTGCCTGGTATGATCATGCGCAGTATATCTCCCGGCCATCTCTCTGCATCTACTTCAGCAGGACAGCTCTGGGACGTGTTCAGCAGCCAAAGAGACATCTTTTTAAACTCTGCTTGGCAGTTAGGTAAGAGAAATAGAAACTGTGGAGTCCTTGCCAGGGCTGTCAGTGTGCTTGGATATTACCACACTGTTATCTGTATGTAAACAGATTTCAGTGCAGGCGGAGGAGGAGCGAAGGGAAGCTGATACAAGGAGCTGCCTATAGCTATAGCCAGGGGAAGGGACGGAGCCTTTGAAACCCAACTCTCTGCACTGGATTTCTACTTTAGTGCTCACCAAGCAGCGCGTGCGTTCACAGCAGCTCTAAGATCGGAAGTTATACTACAGCCTGCCAGCGATGATCATTCACTTGCAGGCTGTAGAAGTTAAATAAATGAAATCAAACAGGTATATCAGACGCTGTTTTGTTAACAACGTCTGATATACCTGCTACCTGGTCCTATGGTGGTCCCATTTGCTGGGATCGACCACCAGAGGACCAGGTAGCTCTGTAAAGTAGCACCAAGCACCACACTACACCCCCCCCCTGTCACTTATTAACCCCTTATTAACCCCTGATCACCCCATACAAACTCCCTGATCACCCCCCTGTCATTGATTACCCCCCTGTATGACTCCATTCAGACGTCCATATGTGTTTTGCGGAACCACGGATCCGTAAAACACGGACACCGGCAATGTGCTTTCCGCATTTTGCAGATCCGCACATTGCCAGAACTATATAGAAAATGCCTTTTCTTGTCCGCAATTGCGGACAAGAATAGGACATGTTCTATATTTTTGCGGAACGGAAGTGTAGACCTGGAAGTGCGGATCCGCAATTCCGGATCCGAGCGGGACAAAGTCTGTCCCCATAGAAATGAATGGGTCCGCAATTCCGTTCCGCAAACAGAATTGCGGACTTGTGAATGGGGGCATAAGGGTCCCTTATCACCGCCAGTTAGTTAGCTACTTGTTAGGTAGTTAGCGCCCAGCCCACCGCACCGCAGGTCACTGATTTTGGCAGAGATTTTTTCATTCACGTTGATCGATGCGAATGAAAAAATCTGTGCTGTTCATTTTATTTTATTTTTTTCAGCCCACAGGCGAGGACCATATGATTGGACCATGTGATGTGACGTCATCACAGGTCCTTTAGCTGGTAGCTGAAGCTTGAAGAGAGAAGACAGATCGCCAACTACGTGATCAAGTGGCTAAGGTAAGTTAAGTTTTTTTATTTTTAACCCCTTAATCCTCATTTTACACAGCATTCTTTATTAAGAATGCTATTATTTCCCCTTATAACCATGTTATAAGAGAAAATAATAAAGATTGGGTCCCCATCTCCTAGCAACTATGCGGGAAAATCGCACCGCATCCGCACTTGCTTGCGGATGCTTGCGATTTTCCCGCAGCCCCATTCACTTCTATGGGGCCTGCGTTGCGTGAAAAACGCAGAATATAGAACATGCTGCGATTTTCACGCAACGCAGAAGTGATGCGTGAAAATCACCGCTCATGTGCACAGCCCCATAGAAATGAATGGGTCCTGATTCAGTGCGGGTGCAATGCGTCCTCCTCACGCATTGCACCCACACAGAAAACTCGCCTGTGTGAAAGGGGCCTAAAGGTACTCATTGGAATTAGGGCCCCTTTGCGCATCTTGGCTGCAAAAAAGTGTCACTCATGTGGTATCGCCGTACTCAGGGGAAGTAGGGCAATATGTTTTGGGGTGTATTTTTATATATACCCATACTTTGTGTGAGAAATATCTCTGTAAACGACAACTTTTTTAATTTTTTTATACAAAGTTGTCAATTTACAGAGATATTTCTCTCACCCAACATGGGTATGTGTAAAAATACACCCCAAAACACATTGCCCTACTTCTCCTGAGTACGGCGATACAACATGTGTGACACTTTTTTTCAGCCTGGGTACGCAAAGGGGCCCAAATTCCAACGAGTACCTTTAGGTTTTACATGGCTGCTCACAATTTAGCCCCGCCCAAAATGCCAGAACAGTAAACACACCCCACAAATGACCCCATTTCGGAAAGTAGACACCCCAAGGTATTCACTGAAGGGCATAGTGAGTCCGTTGGAGATTTTATTTTTTTTTTTGCCAGAAGTTAGCAGAAATGGAGACTTTATTATTATTTTTTTTCCTCAGAAAGTGTCATTTTCCGCTAACTTGTGAAAAAAAATGAAATCATACATGAACTCACCATGCCCCTCCGCGAATACTTTGGGGTGTCTTCTTTCTAAAATGGTGTCATTTGGGGGGTATTTATACTATCCTGGCATTCTAGCACCTGAAGAAACATGACAGGTGCTCAGAAAGTCAGAGCTGCTTCAAAATGCCGAAATTCACTTTTTTGCACCATAGTTTGTAAACGCTATAACTTTTACCCAAACCAATAAATATACACTTATTGGATTTTTTTTATCAAAGACATGTAGAACAATAAATTTAGAGAAACATTTATATAGAAATGTAGTTTTTTTTTTAAAATTTTACAACAGAAAGTGAAAAATGTCATTTTTTTGCAAAAATGTCATTAAATTTTTATTAATAGCAAATAAAGTTAAAATGTCAGCAGCAATGAAATACCACCAAATGAAAGCTCTATTAGTGAGAAGAAAAGGAGGTAAAATTCATTTGGGTGGTAAGTTGCATGACGGAGCAATAAACAGTGAAAGTAGTGTAGTGCAGAATTGTAAAAAATGGCCTTGTCATTAAGGGTGTTTAAGCTAGGGGGGCTGAACTTAACCACCTCCCGATCGCCTAACGCAGGGATGCGTCCTGCGGGCGGCCGGCATGTACCTCCTGGACGCATCGGCGCGTCATCTTGTGAGACGCGAGATGACGCGCTGATGCCGCCGCGCATGCGCACTCCGCGGCGGTAAAAGATTTGGAAGGAGTTGGTCATCAGCCTGCCAGCCAATGATCAGCGCTGGCAGGCTGATGACTTTTAAAAAATCAAATCAAATATAATGTTTTAAATGGCTTCTGTGCTCTCTGCTGGGTCCTTTTCGTCGGTTGCTCCCAGCAGAGAGCACATGTGACTGTGAGTACACCAAGCACACACACAATTAGCCCCAGATCACCCACCCATCACCCTAATTAACCCCTTGATCACCCCTGTCAATCACTAGTGAAAGGGAAAAAAGTGATCAGTGTAAACTGTCACTTTTTTTTTTTTTCACCAGTATTGACTTTTAGGTTTAGCTTAGTTTAGGCCCTCTTTGGTAGGTAGTTAGCTTCCGTTAGCGCCCAGCCCACCGCACCGCAGTCACCGATTCGCTGATTAGCGTATCGCTAATCAGCGTTGGTACTTTATAGTATCTGTAAGTGATCAGAACTGATCACATTCAGATCTATAATAGTATTAGTGTCACCTTAGTCCCCCTCCACCCAAAACGCAGTGTTTGCCCGATCAGGCCTGATCGGTCGCCCACACGTGCGTTCACCCACGCCTGCCCTGCCGCAGTGACAAACATTTCTTCTTTTTTTTTTTATCACTACACAATCACGGCGGCGATAAAAAAAATCAGTTTTGATATTTTTTATCAAATCGCAGCAGCTTCCTGTACTTCGCTAGCCTCCCATTTGTAAGACAGGCTTGCTTGTTTTCTTGGGTAGTCTCATGGAATACCCCCTAAATTTAGTTGTCCAAATGGCAAGTAAGGGGTATTCTTCGGAAGAGGCATACAGGATTCTGACCCAGTTGGATGAGGAATGGGAACCCTCATCTGAAGAATCCAGCGGGTCAGAATACGAACCTGTAGAAAGCAGTGGCAGTCTGACCCAAAGTTTGGACGATGAGGTTGAGGTCCCTGATACCATCAGGCGTACCCGGCCCCGTGGGGCTGGTGCTTTCGGATTACGTGGTGAGGCATACACCAGCAGCGCAGCCCATCCTGGACCTAGTACCAGCACTGCCGTAGAACATGGTGAAGTGGCGAGTGCCAGAAGGGCAGTTGAAGCTGGTACAGTGGCATGTGCAGTAGTTCCCCTGTCGCAGCCACCGCACAGACAGGCCCGTAGAGCCCTTAGAGTTCTTGAGGTGCTGGCAAACCCTTATTGGCAGCCCCCATCTTCAGCCGCACCAGTAGTTCCCCCTTTCACCGCCCAGTCAGGAGTTCGGGTGGAGACAGCTCAGATCAGATCGGCATTGGGGGTTTTTGAGCTGTTCTTCACTGCGGAGCTCTTTGACCTAGTCATGGCAGAAACAAACCGGTATGCCACTCAATTTATAACCGCCAACCCGGGAAACTTTTATGCCTAGTCTTTCCGGTGGAAACCCGTCCAAGTTTCCGAAATTAAAACTTTTCTGGGCCTTCTCCTCAACATGGTCCTAACAAAAAAGCATGAATTGCGGTCATATTGATCCACAAACCCAATTCATCACATGCCCAGGTACTCTGCTGCCATGTCCAGGACACGATTTGAGACCATCCTGCGTTCCCTGCACTTTAGTGACAACAGCACCTCTCGTCCCAGAGGCCACCCAGCTTTTGATCGGCTCCACAAAATTCGGCCCCTCATAGACCACTTTAACACCAAATTTGCAGAATTGTATACGCCTGAGCAAAACATCTGCATAGACCAGTCCCTGATACATTTTACTGGGCGCCTTGGCTTCAAACAATACATCCCAAGCAAGCGCGCCCAGTATGGGGTCAAATTGTATAAGCTCTGTAAAGGGGCCACAGGCTATACGTACAAATTTTGTGTCTATGAGGGTAAAGATCACATCTTGGAGCCGGTCGGTTGCCCTGACTACCTAGGGAGCAGTGGGAAGACAGTCTGGGACTTGGTGTCACCCTTATTTGGCAAGGGGTACCATCTTTATGTGGACAATTTATACACAAGGGTGCCCCTCTTCAGGCATTTGTTCCTAAAACAGATTGGCTGCTGTGGCACCGCGTGACCTAGTCGCCGGGGCTTCCCCAAACGGCTCGTTACCACCCAACTTGCAAGGGGGGAGAGGGCTGCCTTGTGTAACGAATAACTGCTCGCTGTAAAATGGAGAGACAAGCGTGATGTTTACATGCTCTCCTCCATTCACACAGACACGACAATCCAAATTGAACGGGCAACCAATGTCATTGAAAAGCACCTCTCGGTCCACGACTATAATTTGCTCATGGGAGGGGTGGACTTCAATGACCAGATGTTGGCTCCTTATTTACTTTCCCGCAGGACCAGACGCTGGTATAAGAAGGTGTCTGTATACCTAATTCAATTGGCTATGTATAATAGTTTTGTTCTCTACAGTAAGGCTGGGAGAACAGGATCCTTCCTCAAATTTCAGGAAGAGATCATCGAGAACCTCCTGTATCCAGGAGGTTCCATGGCCCCAACCACCAGTGTAGTGAGCCGTCTACACGAGCGACATTTCCCCAGTGTCGTAGCTGGTACCTCAAACCAACCGCCACCCCGAAAAAGATGTGTCTGTAGCAGTAGTGGAATAAGGCGTGACACCCGCTATTTCTGTCCTGACTGCCCTGACCACCCTGCCCTATGCCTAGGGGAGTGTTTCCGGAAGTACCACACTCAGGTACACGTAGGGACCGCAGGACACAGGTAGATTTTACACAAGGGTCTCTCAGGATACTTGGTTTTGAGAGACTCTAACACACAGGGGTGCTAGTGTGCTACTGCAGATATGTGAAACCTCTCCTTTCACTTGGCATAAAGTGCATAATGTACTTCGCACCATCTCTGTGCGATTTACACTTTACACATTGTCCTATGGGAGAGGAGAGGTTTCTGCTAGGTAGGTAAAGAGTGAAAAGTAAAAAACAAAAAACAAAATTAAACAGGTAGCAAGAAAAAGAAATCGTGAGTTAGTTTAGGTTTTAAAAGTTTTATGATGTTCAGGTTTTATAAAGTTTGTAACGTTAAAATTTATGAGCCTGATGCTTGTTTTTTCTTCTTTCTTTTTTTTTTACTAACCACCCTTTACTTTCCAGCTGGACCAACCGACGAAAACGCTGCAGCACTGGTGTGCATTCTGAGAGAAGCATTGCGCTGCTGTCAGTTTACATGTGAAGTCCGTGTATGTGGCGCTGCAGGATGAGATTTCTTCTCCGCAGTACATGTACGTTTGCCCAGGCATATGAGCTGAGGAGAGGTGTTGGAGTTCATATGCGTTGGCAAACACTTTGTATCAAAAATCTGACAAAGATGTCTTCCTCCACAACATTGATTGATCGATGTGAATGGAGAAATCACGTTTGCCAGGACATAGGAGCTGAAGTGGGTATGGATGTTTGGGCGGAGCCCCTATGTCCTGGCAATCGCCAAGCCCCTCTTTTTTTTTTTTTCTTGCATATTTTTGGGCAGAGACTTTTCATCCACATTGATCGATGCGAATAAAGAAATCTGTGCCGTTCATTTTTTCATTCAGCCCAGAGGCTGATCGGAAAAAAAAATCTCATTACCCATATGCTCAATATAAGGAGAATAGCAGAAACTCCTAATGCTGGCCATACATGTAATGATTGCGGAGACCCTCAAGTGCCAGGGCAGTATAAACACCTCACATGTGAACCCATTTTGGAAAGAAGACACCCCAAGGTATTTGCTGAGGGGCAAATTTAGTCCATAAGAGATAGAACTTTTTATCACAAGTTAGCGGAAAGAGAGACTTTGTGAGAAAAAAAAAAGTACATTTCCGCTAACTTGTGCCAAAAAAAATCTTCTATGAACTCGCCATGCCCCTCACGGAATACCTTGGGGTGTCTTCTTTCCAAAATGGGGTCACTTGTGGGGTATTTATACTGCCCTGGCATTTTAGGGGCCTTAAAGCGTGAGAAGAAGTCTGGAATCCAAATGCGTAAAAATGCCCTCCTAAAAGGTACTCATTGGAATTAGGGCCCCTTTGCGCATTTTGGCTGCAAAAAAGTGTCACACATGTGGTATCGCCGTACTCTGAAGAAGTAGGGCAATGTGTTTTGGGGTGTATTTTTACATATACCCATGCTGGGTGAGAGAAAGATCTCTGTAAATTGACAGCTTTGTATAAAAAAAAATGGAAAAAGTTGTCATTTACAGAGATATTTTTCACACACAGTATGGGTATATGTAAAAATACACCCCAAAACACATTGCCCTACTCCTGAGTACGGCGATATCACATGTGTGACACTTTTTTTGCAGCCAAGATGCGCAAAGGGGCCCTAATTCCACTGAGTACCTTTAGGATTTCACAGGGCATTTTTACGCATTTGGATTCCAGACTTCTTCTCACGCTTTAGAGACCCCTAAAATGCTAAAATGCCAGGGCAGTATAAATACCCCAAAAGTGACCCCATTTTAGAAAGTAGACACCACAAGGTATTCCGTGAGGGGTATGGTGAGTTCATGTAAAATTTTATTTTTTGTCACAAGTTAATAGAATATGAGACTTTGTTAGAAAAAAAATAATAATAATATTTCCGCTAACTTGTGCCAAAAAAAAAAAATCTTGTATGAACTCGCCATGCCCCTCACGGAATACCTTGGGGTGTCTTCTTTCTAAAATGGGGTCACTTGTGGGGTATTTATACTGCCCTGGCATTTTAGCGGCCCCTAAAGCGTGAGAAGAAGTCTGGAATCCAAATGCGTAAAAATGCCCTTTGAAATCCTAAGGGTACTCCTTGGAATTAGGGCCCCTTTGCGCACCTTAGCTGCAAAAAAGTGTCACTCATGCGGTATCGCCGTACTCAGGAGAAGTAGGGCATTGTGTTTTGGTGTGTATTTTTACATATACCCATGCTGGATGAGAGAAATATCTCTGTAAATTGACAACTTTGTATAAAAAAATGGAAAAAGTTGTCATTTACAGAGATATTTTTCACACACAGTATGGGTATATGTAAAAATACACCCCAAAACACATTGCCCTACTCCTGAGTACGGCGATATCACATGTCTGACACTTTTTTGCAGCCAAGATGCGCAAAGGGGCCCAAATTCCATTGAGTACCTTTAGGATTTCACAGGACATTTTTACGCATTTGGATTCAAAACTACTTCTCAAACTTTAGGGGCCCCTAAAATGCCAGGGCAGTATAAATACCACGCAAGTGACCCCATTTTAGAAAGTAGATACCCCAAGGTATTCACTGAGGGGCATAGTGAGTTCATGGAAGTTTTTATATTTTGTCAAAAGTTAGCGGAAAATTAAATTTTTTGAAAAACAAATTTTCAATTTCCACTAACTTGTGATAAAAACTTCCATGAACTCACTATGCCCATCAGCGAATACCTTAGGGTGTCTACAAATGGGGTCATTTGTGGGGTGTTTATACT
Organism: Bufotes viridis; assembly: GCA_033119425.1. Taxonomy (NCBI): domain Eukaryota; kingdom Metazoa; phylum Chordata; class Amphibia; order Anura; family Bufonidae; genus Bufotes; species Bufotes viridis. The sequence continues at coordinate 360,610,910 of CM065589.1, read as the reverse complement.
GTTTGGGCATTGTAGTACCTCAGGAAACATGACAGGTGCTCAGTAAGTCAAAATGCGGAAATTCACTTTTTTGCACCATAGTTTGTAAACACTATAACTTTTACCCAAACCAATAAATATACACTTATTGGATTTTTTTTATCAAAGACATGTAGAACAATACATTTAGATAAAAGTTTATATAGAAATGTAGTTTTTTTTTTTAAAAATTACAACAGAAAGTGAAAATTTTTATTTTTGGCAAAAATTTCAGTCATTTGTGATTAATATAAAAAAAATGTAAAAATGTCAGCAGCAATGAAATACCACCAAATGAAAGCTCTATTAGTGAGAAGAAAAGGAGGTAAAATTCATTTGGGTGGTAAGTTGTATGACCGAGCAATAAACGGTGAAAGTAGTGTAGTGCAGAATTGTAAAAAGTGGTCTGGTCATTAAGGGTGTTTAAGCTAGGAGGGCTGAGGTGGTTAACAACGCTCATTTGACAGAGTGCTGCTAAAGGCCAATTCAGCCCCAGTTTTCTACCAAAAATAAACGTTTTGGCTAAATAAAGTCTATTTCAAAAATGTTACCTATCACTAGCCCTACACTTTAGCAAAAGAAAAATAAGACAGTTATCCTATAAACCCCTTTAGGACACGGCCATATTTCACCTTAAGGACCAGGCCATTTTTTGCAAATCTGACCAGTGTCACTTTATGTGGTGATAACTTTAAAACGCTTTTACTTATCCAGGCCATTCTGAGATTTTTTTTCCGTCAATATTGTACTTTATGACACTGGTAAAATTGAGTCAAAAAAGTTCATTTTTGTTTATAAAAGAATACCAAATTTACTGAAAAATTTGCAAATTTCCAAGTTTCAATCTCTCTACATCTATAATACATAGTAATACCTCCAAAAATAGTTATTAATTTACATTCCCCCAAATGTTTACTTCATGTATGGATCATTTTGAGAATGCCATTTTATTTTTTGGGGACGTTACACGGCCTAGAAGTTTAGAAGCAAATCTTGAAATTTTTCAGAAATTTTCCAAAACCCACTTTTTAAGGACCAGTTCAGGTCTGAAGTCACTCTGTGAGGCTTACATAATAAAAACCATCCAAAAATGACCCCATTCTATAAACTACACCCCTCAAGGTATTGAAAACTGATTTTATAAACGTCGTTAACCATTTAGGTGTTCCACAAGAGTTAATGGCAAATGGAGATAAAATTTCAGAATTTCGATTTTTTGGCAAATTTTCCATTTTAATCCATTTTTTTCAAGTAACAAAGCAAGGGTTAAAAGCCAAACAAAACTCAATATTTATTGCCCTGATTCTGTAGTTTATAGAAATGCCCCATATGTGGTCGTAAACTGCTGTATGGCCAAACGACAGGGCACAGAAGGAATGGAACGCCATATGGTTTTTGGAAGGCAGATTTTACTGGACTGGTTTTTAGACACCATGTCCTATTTGTTTTCAATCTCTTTTTATTGTGCTCAAGTATAAGCAATAAAGGTTACAAAACCAAAGACAAAGGTACATGTCATATTGTAGTTTTTCCAATTTTTTCATTAAGCTTTGAACAATACATTCAGGTATATTGTAGCTAAGTCAACGGAAGGCCTGGACCCCTCCAGTTTTTTGTGAGGGGTCCTAAGCCCTAGGCTACAGGAGTTTCTCCCAGGAGAACAAATTAACCTTAGATAAAAAAAAAGAGAAGAATCTTCCATGACATATCTAGGCCACATAACAAGTCACCCGTTACCTCTGAGGAATACGGGTCAGGCGCTCAGAGCAGACAGGCAGTCGGAGCAGACATCCTGACCCCCCAGAGGAGGCCACTGATTATGGCGATGGGTAATCCACCAGTAGCTTGTCATAGAGTTTAGCCCAATCTCCCCATATTACATGAAATTTCGGGAGATTGCAAGATGCTACATAACTGAGCTCTTCCATACGAGAAATGTGGACCACCTTCCTTATCCAGTGTGAGATTGGAGGGGCTTGTATGTTTTTCCAATAAAGAGGAATCATAGCCTTGGCAGCTACCCTTAGGTTCTCCTATAATTTACGATTAAAGCCTGCAGGAAAAGTGGATGTCAACCCAAGAAATAATAACTGTGGAGTTATCTGAGGAGACCCCGGGCAGGCCTTTCCAATAATGTCTTCTACTGTCTTCCAGTAAGGTCCTATGAGCCTACAATCCCACCAAATATGCTTATAGGAGCTCTTCTCTGTAAGGCATCTCCAGCATCGATCCAGTACAGACCCATACATCCTATGGAGGACTTCTGGGGTCCTATACCATCTGCTCACCAATTTGTAATTAGTCTCCTGAAGGTTAATACACCTAGATGGGCTACAGCTATTACTATAAACGCAGGCTATTTCTGTGGGTGAAAGGGATATCCCCAGGTCTTGTTCCCACTTCGTGATATATGTAAGGCGTGTGTCTGTAGGGAGTGAGATTAATTCCTTGTATATTCTAGAGAGAAGCTTAGGGGCTTGGGTACGGCTCGAGAAAAGTGTCTCCAACCAGGTAAGATCCTTCGGCATAGGGCTAAGTTTTACAAATTGTTTATAGCCCGAAGCTATTTGATTGTAAGTAAGGTCAGATATTGAGGTAGAGGGGAAGTGATCCTTAAGTGTCTGTCGATCCGGCAGGGTGCCATCTTGCAGTACATCCCCTATCTTTTTGTTGTTTAGACTCAGCTGTAAGGGGAGGTGCGGAGACTTGAAAGAAGTTGCTAATCCTATAAGGTCTCCCAAACCCATAATAGCGGAAGGAGTCGACCAGATTGTCCCTTCGTTACAGCTAGACGCCCATGCCAATAAGGCAGCTCGGGTAATAGTATTCAGGGAGGCAGGTGGTCGATTCTGTAATTGAATCAGTAATGGACCTTGAGTTAGGGGAAAGCCAGAAACTACCTCCTCAATTGTAACATACAATTTTTTCGAAGACGATCTATACCAGTCCCCCATTCTCGCCAACTGAACCGACCGGTAGAGAATATGAATGTCTGTAAGCCCAGTCCCCTCTTTCCCTTTAGGTTTGGCGAGCGTTTTGTACGCCAGTCTATGTGTAGAGCGTCCCCATGTAAACTGCAGGAACTTATTTCAAATTTTTTTCAAGAAGGCCTTTGATAGGTGTATTGGTAATGTGGAAAACAAGTACATGAATTTAGGAACTACCATCATCTTGAGTAGAAAGCGCAGATGAGGTGAGCTCACTCAGCCGGGAGGCACGTGACCACGCCGAGGAACCAACGGCGTCCACAGGAATCCAATAGAAGAAGAAAGGTCCAGCTTCCCATCGATCATTAAAAAGCTTTATTCACATATTGCGGTACAAATAAAAGTAAAACAGCGGGCAGAAACGTCTACCGGTTTCGGATCCAAATATAGCGTTGAGGAAGGATCGCTATATTTGGATCCGAAACCGGTAGACGTTTCTGCCCGCTTTTTTACTTTTATTTGTACCGCAATATGTGAATAAAGCTTTTTAATGATCGATGGGAAGCTGGACCTTTCTTCTTCTATTGGATCATCTTGAGTAGGTTCGCCCTCCCTAGCCATTATATGTATGGTATTTTCCAACTATCTATAATTGCCGAAACTTGCGTCAACAAAGGGACATAATTAAGTAAGAACCATTGTTTGGTATTCGCTGAGATATGAAGACCAAGGTATTTTATGGAGGATGTAGCCCAGGGAAAGGGGGCTCTTATTTTAGTACAATTTATCACGTTCTCCCGACATGTAATATTGAGAGCAGAGGATTTGGAGGGATTAATCTTAAAGTTGAATAAGGCTTGAAATATGGAGAAGATATCCTGCAGAATTGGAAAATGCATTTCCTGGAGGATCGCGATGTCTGCCCGAGAAGCCCTCAGTTGTCTAAAGACTCTGGATCGCTTCTGTGGAGAGTTTAGGCCATGTACATTCCAAGTAACTACATGAACAGTAGACATAACGGAAGATTAGATATGCAATACAGATAACAATTGCACTATAACTGTGGAAAAGGTCAAATACAACTGTAAATGTAAAACCACTTAAATGTGATACTTCAGAAAGTGGAGCAGGTATATGTCTCCTCTCGAAATCAAGAGGGGACGCACACCCATCTGTAAATCAAAACATTTTAAAGTATTGGCGGATTCCAAGACATCTTAGAACATCTGCTCTAAGATGATATGAATACAAGCTTCCTCACAGCCGCCACAGGATAGTCCCGTAGTGCTGGTAGAGCAAGAACCACATCACCCCTGGAATGGGCCCAGGCCTGCAAATTCGTGGCATCACAATGAACCTCTAATTAACTGGGACCCCGGAGGAAGCAGAATGAATACACAATAATATCAGAACTTATTGTTAAAGAACGTTGCCGAACAATAAATCTCTCAGGATTTAGGCGAGGAAGAGGGTGAAGAAGCAGGTCTCTTTCTGGAAGGAAGTCCTGGGGCTGCTCTGCACGCTTGAGGATCCGGGAGTTTGGGTAGATCCAGGACATCCGAGAACTGGAGCCAAGAAGGGATGGTAGAAGGATCAAGGTCCAGCACTGAACATACAGCCAATAGGTCGCCAGGGTGTTGTACCAACTGGGGTGCCCCGTCAACGGCAAAATAGAGTCCAAAGGGGAACAACCACCGATATGGGATTTTCCTCTGCCACAGGACATCAGTAATGGGCCACTGCGCCAGGCGATTAGTCCCCCAAGCGGGCTGTCTCCTTGCAGGCCGCAAGGTAATTCAGCAAGACCCCAGCGGCTAAATGGCGTCCCTGCGCCTCTAGATGTCAGGTTGTTTTGGGTCTTCCACTCTGTTCCAGGTCCCCAGGGATCTGTCGGAGCAGCGGAGGGTGTCGGTAAGCCTGGCGTAGGTAAGATATACCAGGATCAGCTTCGATATGTGAGCTGTCCCATCCGGTGAAGGCTTCCCGCCGCAAGCTAGGCCGCAACGTTCGATCGCGGCAGCCGGACTCCTCAGACTGCAAAGTGGTCTCTCCGAGGTCCTCTTCCAACGGGGAGGAAAGGTAGCAGGTTGTCCGCTGTGCAATGATGAAGCTTTAGGGGTAGATGGTGAAGGATTGTGGAAGAGGTTCAGGAGCCAGAGTGAAGTGCGTCCGCTCCGTGCAGTGGCTAGCCACGCCCCCCACCATGTCCCATTTGAAGCCCCCCTGATGCACCCCTACAGTAGAAACTCCAAAAAAGTGAACCCATTTTGGAAACTACGGGATAAGGTGGCAGTTTTGTTGGTACTATTTTATTGTAAATATGATTTTTGGTTGCTCTATATTACACTTTTTTTGAGGAAAGGTAACAATAAAGAGAAATTCTGAAATTTCATCTCCATTTGCCAATAACTCTTGTGGAACACCCAAAGTTAACAAAGTTTGTAAAATCAGTTTTGAATACCTTGAGGGGTGTACTTTCTTAGATAGAGTCACTTTTTTGGAGTTTGTACTCTAGGGGTGCATTAGGGGGGCTTCATATGGGACATGGTGTCAAAAAGCCAGTCCATCAAAATCTTCCAAAACCATATGGCGCTCCCTTCCTTCTGCGCCCTGCCGTTTGGCCCTACAGCAGTTTACGACCACACATGGGGTGTTTATGCAAACTTCAGAATCAGGCCAATAAATATTGAGTTTTGTTTGGCTATTAGCCCTTGCTTTGTTACTGGAAAAATGGATTAAAATGGAAAATTTGCAAAAAAAATAGCTGTTTTGGAACCGTTTTTATTTTTTGTTATTTACATTGTTGGTCTGACAAGTTAGATCGTGTGCTATTTCTGTAGAGCAGGTTGTTACGGACGCGAAAATACCAAATATGACTACTTTTTAGTTTTTTTGTTTCAGTTTTACATAATAAAGCATTTTTGAAAAAAATGATTTTTTTAGTGTCTCCACATTCTGAAAGCCATATTATGTATATATTTTTTTGGTGACTGTCTTATGTAGGGGCTCATTTTTTGCGGGATGAGATGTTGGTTTGATTGGCACTATCTTGGGGTGCATATGACATTTTGGTCGCTTGCTATTACACTTTTTGTGATGTAAGGTGACAAAAATGGCTTTTGACACCGTATTTATATAAGTTTTTTTTGCTGTGTTAACCTGAGGGGTTAGTTCATGTGTTACTTTTATAGAACAGGTTGTTACGGACACGGCGATGCATAATATGTATACCTTTTTATTTATTTAAGTTTTACACAATAATATAATTTTTGAAACAAAAAAAATCATGTTTTAATGTCTCCATAGTCTGAGAGGCATATCTTTTTATTTTTTGGGGCGATTGTCCTATGTAGGGTATAATTTTTTGCGGGATGAGATGATGGTTTGATTGGCACTATTTTGGTAGGCATATAGTTTTTGATCGCTTGCTTTTACACTTTTTGTGACGTCAGGTGACAAAAATGTTTTTTAAATTTTTTTACAGTATTTACTGTAGGGGTTAGATCATGTGATATTTTTATAGAGCAGGTTTTTACAGATGCGGCGATACCTAATATGTATACTTTTTTTTATTTATTTTACTTTAACCCAATAACAGCATTTTAGAAAACAAAAATCATGTTTTAGTGTCTCCATAGTCTGAGAGCCATATTTTTTTGGCGATTGTGCAATGTAGGGGCTCATTTTTTGCGGTATGAGATGGTTGTATGATTGGTACCATTTTGGGAGGCATACGCCTGTATGATCTCTTGGTATTACACTTTTTGTAATGCAAGGTGGTCTTTTACACCATAGATCAGGTTTTTACGGACGCAGCGATACATAATATGTGTAGTGTATTTTATTTTTTTAATTTTTATTCAGTCATAAATTTGTGTTTTTATTTTGACCCAGACCCACTTGGTTCTTGAAGATCCAGTGGGTCTGATGTCTGTATAATACAGTACACTACAAAGTCTGATCAGGCCCCCTCCCTCTGTGATCCCGTCAAGAATCGAGGGCTGCAAGGGCACAGCAGCCCTCGATGGGAGAGGGAGCTCCCTCCCTGTTAACCCCTTCCATACAGCAATCCCTACGGACTGTGGCATGGAAGGGGTTAAACGGCTGCCATCACAGCACAGATGTGAGCCGTTTATAGCAGACTGTCAGCAATGTGCTTACACTCTGCTATACCGCTCGGCCATCTCAGAGCGCTGCGGGGGGGGGGGGGGATAAAAACTAAAAAAATGCAACTGTTAAGTTTCTGCTCGGGGATCAGAAACTTCAGAATGCGCTGCAAACCGAAGGTCTGAATTGACCTGTGGTTTGCAGCAATCGCCGATACAGGGGGGTCACAGGACCCCCCTCGGCATTGTAACAAGGTACCTGCTGAATGATTTCAGCAGGTACCTTGTTACAATCACCGCACACTGCACAGCGGTGATCGGAAATACACAGGACGTACATGTATGCCCTGTGACCTTAAGTACCAGGACATCAGGGCGTACCTGTACGCCCTGTGTCCCTAAGAGGTTAAGGCTTGTAAAAGAGCGGGATCTTGACATAGGGGCCACTTAATATGGTGGATTTGGTGATCTCTTTAATGGAGACACCCCTTTGCTCGGTTTTCCTTCCTTTGAGGGATATCTGGCTTTCATTGTGTTTTAGACCCAATACTGGGGCTCCACATTTATTTTGCATATTACTGTTTCCCAGGGAGCTTTGCACTTTGGATTGCTGTGTTGAGACTCTTAGATGAGGCTCCACAGTGTTTTCTGTAGCTGGTCTCCCTGAGATCAGCTATTGTTTTTTTTGTTTTTGTTTTTAAAGAGAGCCTTTCATTGGTCCTGACATTACAATATAAGTACCTGGCACTGTAGGGCATTATTAGTAGATGTCATCGCTGTAATTTTTTTCAGATGAGCTGCTCTGTTGTCGCACTGTGCCCTCTGTTGTGGTTTTGCGCCCTGTATGCCAATAGATAGCATTGGTACAGGGAGCTTGAGATGCCAGCTTTTCTCATCAGTGGAGCGCGACACAGCCTTCAGGGAGAAGGTGAGTGTCACGTACAGGAACCGCACTGTCACGTAACACGGGTGCAACTGCCAAGGGTTGATCTATTTCATGCACTCAATATCTTGTGTCCCTACACACAGGCCTCAGATTAAGCCTCGATCACACCCTGACACAGCTTCTCATGCACCCCAACACGCTGTCACCATCTATGACATTTAAATCAATACACCGATTAATTAAGGGCTCATAGAAAACCCCACAGCTCTCCAATCACACGACAGGTATAAAACATTCACAGATAATAAAAGTTATAAGAAATTTTGTCCATTTCTCACAGTGAGCTTTTTTTTCTCCCTGATGATTGGGGTATCTCCCTATTGTTGGATTTTAACGAAACACAAATTGCTTTTTTAGAAGTTAACATCTCACACAATGTGATTATGTGATGATGTTATTACATCTATGCATTTTAAAACAGTTGATAGCAATAGCTATCTTCCCTATACTAGTAACCATTATAAGAAATGGTTAAGTAACATCTGATACAGGCAGTTCAAACATATCCTTAAGAACTGTACTGAAGACTCAACCTTTTTATCTCAATTCAAGGAACTAGAAGGGATATTCCGTGAAAAAGGCCACCCTAAGGAGTAGGGGCGTAGCTAGAAATGACGGGGCCCCCCTCCCGGATCTCCCACCCCCACATACCTATCAGACCTCCCACCCCTTCCAGAGCTCCCACCCAAACACCCCTCCAGGACCTCCCACCCCAACATCTCCACACCCCTCCCTAGATCCCCCTAAGTGTCATCCACAGATTCCCCCCTAAATGTCATCCACAGATCCCCCTAAGTGTCATCCACAGATCACCCCTTAAGTGCCATCCACAGATCCCCATTTAAGTGTCATCCACAGATCCCCCCTTAAGTGTCATCCACAGATGCCCCTTTCTACAGATCCCCCCTTAAGCATCATCCGCAGATCCCCCTTTCCACAGATCCCCCCCTAAGTGTCATCCACAGATGCCCCCTAAGTGTCATCCACAGATGCCCCCTAAGTGTCATCCACAGATGCCCCCTAAGTGTCATCCACAGATGCCCCCTAAGTGTCATCCACAGATGCCCCCTAAGTGTCATCCACAGATGCCCCTAAGTGTCATCCACAGATGCCCCCTAAGTGTCATCCACAGATGCCCCCTAAGTGTCATCCACAGATGCCCCCTAAGTGTCATCCACAGATGCCCCCTAAGTGTCATTCACAGATCCCCCTTAAATGTCATCCACAGATCCCCCCTTAAGTGCCATCCACAGATCCCCTTAAGTGCCATCCACAGATCCCCCTTAAGTGTCATCCATAGATCCCCCCTTAAGTGCCATCCACAGATCCCCTTAAGTGCCATCCACAGATCCCCTTAAGTGTCATCCATAGATCCCCCTTAAGTGCCATCCACAGATCCCCTTAAGTGCCATCCACAGATCCCCCCTTAAGTGCCATCCACAGATCCCCCCTTAAGTGCCATCCACAGATCCCCTTAAGTGCCATCCACAGATCCCCCTTAAGTGTCATCCATAGATCCCGCCCCCAAGTGTCATCCACAGATCCCCCCTCAGTGTCATCCACAGATCCCCCCTCAGTGTCATCCACAGATCCCCCCTCAGTGTTAACCCACAGATCCCCCCTCAGTGTCATCCACAGATCCCCCTAAGTGTCATCCACAGATCCCCCCTCAGTGTCATCCACAGATCCCCCTCAGTGTCATCCACAGACCCCCCTCAGTGTCATCCACAGATCCCCCTTAGTGTCATCCACAGATCCCCCTCAGTGTCATCCACAGATCCCCCCTTCAGTGTCATCCACAGATCTCCTCCCCACTGCCTGCTAGCTAATTTATTCACTGCACTTGCCTCTGTAATTGAAGAGAGGCGCTTTAATCTCACACAGGCGCACTGGCACAGGCCAGGAAGATGGCGCATGCGCACTTCGATGCCTCTGCCAGTGCGCCTGTGCGAGATTACGGCGCTTCTCTTCAATTACAGAAGCAAGTGCAGTGAATAAATTAGCTAGCAGGCGGCGCTGGGCAGCCGGCGGACCGGGCCCCCAGTGGCGTAGGGCCCCATAGCCATTGCTATGGCGATCCCTACGCCACTGCCAAGGAGTTAGCTAATGATTCACTGGAACACAATAAGGCCCTCAATCAGGAACAATGCCTAGTATCCTGTACTAAGAGAGCTTCAGGAAATATACCTGTAAATCAAGTACCCTATTTTTCGCTCTAAAAGACACACCTACCCATAAAACGCACCTAGGTTTTAGAAGAAGAGAAGAAGAAAAAAAATATTTTTCATTAGAGCTCAGATCAGACCAGCAATCAGACCCCCAATGTTAATCAGACCTCAGCTCACAGCCCCAATCAGACCCCTGATGTTAATCAGACCTTAGCTCACAGCCACAATCAGACCCCTAATGTTAATAAGACCCTCAATCAGACCTCAGATCAGACCATCATTGTTATCAGACCTCAGCTCAGACCTCCAATCAGACCCCCAATGTTAATAAGAACCCCAATAAGACCTCAGATCAGACCAACAATCAGACCTCAGCTCAGACGCAAATGTGAATGACCCCCAATCAGACCTTAGATAAGAGCCCCAATATAAATAAGTTTTCCCAAAATTTTGAAACATTCGCAATATTCAAAATTTCAATTTCTCTGCAAAACAAAAAGTGATACCTCGTAAAATACTGATTACTTAACATTCCCCATATGTCTACTTCATGTTGGCATCATTTTGTAAATGTCATCTTATTTTTTAGGACGTTAGAAGGCTTAGAAGTTTAGAAGCAATTCTTAAAATTTATAACAAAATTTTCAAAACCCACTTTTTAAGGACCAGTTCAGGTCTGAAGTCACACTGTGGGGCTTACACAATGGAAACCCCCCATAAATGACCCCATTGTAGAAACTACACCCCTCAGGTTACTGAAAACTGATTTCACAAACTTTGTTAACCCTTTAGGTGTTCCACAAGAATTAAAGGAAAATGGAGATGAAATTTCAAAATTTCACTTTTTTGGTAGATTTTCCATTTTAATTCAATTCATTTTTTTCTTTAAAACATCAAGGGTTAACAGCCAAACAAAACTTAATATTTATTACCCTGATTCTGCGGTTTACAGAAATACCCCACATGTGGTCTTAAACTGTTGTAAGGGCACACAGCAGGGCGCAGAAGGAAAGTAACGACATATAGTTTTTGGAGGACAGATTTTGCTGAACTCGTTTTTAGATGCCTTGTCCCATTTGAAGCCCCCCTGTTGCACCCTGACAGTAGAAACTCCTAAAAATTGACCCCATTTTGAAAACTAGGGGATAAGGTGCCAGTTTTATTGGTACCATTTTGGGGTGAATATGATTTTTGATTGCTTTATATCACATTTTTTTGTGAGGCAAGGTAACAAAAAAATGGCTGTTTTGAAACTGTTTATTTTTTTAAACAATAATCTGACAGGTTAGATCATGCACTATTTTTATAGAGCAGGTTATTACGGACGAAATTATATAAAAAATGTCTACTTTCTTTTTTGGTTTGTTTGTTTCAGTTTTTACATAATAAAGCAGAGTTGATATTTTTATTGGTACCATTTTTGGGTACATATGCTTTTTTGGGCATTCATTATTACACTTTTGATTTATACTGTACCTGGGGCTGACATAGTAGTCCCAGTTACAGGTGAAATACACCCCCCAGTGAGGCTGTACAGCATAATACTATGCTGTACAGCCTCAGTGCAGGGCTGATCGAGGTCTGTGAGAGACCCGACAGCTCCTGCACACTGCCGGCCCCGGCGGTCACATGGCATAGCGCTTCCTGCTCTGCAGACACAGTGCTCACCGAGCGCCTTGTCTGCGGTGATTTAGAACGCAGGGACACTTGGGCACTGTCCCTGCCTTCTCTCTGGGTTGCCTTGCTGTCACTGAAGTTCTAAAACTTCCATTCAGAAATAGACAACCGGCGATAGGACGTTTATAGTCTATGGGCGGTCGTCAAGTGGTTAAGGACAAAGTACTAAAATATATTGCAGACACTTTATTAGCTATAATATACCAGGTTCCCTGAATTTTAGAGGAAATGGAACTCACCTAGTTGCCATGGAGAAAAAGAATGTAGATTGTTACGGTATAACCCGGTATAGTGAGGGTTAATACCGTTCGGGTGATTCCCCTGGCGAAGAGCACAGCAACCCACAACCGCTGGAATCCACCGAACTGGAACCATACGAAGTCCTCCTTTCCTGGAACAGGCAAGAGAACGTTCTGACGTAGCAATTCCCCCCAAGTACGAGACGAGGCTCCGTATTAATGGTTAAACAGGAATTCTCTTTATTGAGGGATGCCTGCCCGGTATTTATGCAGGTCTCCCACCTGGTGGACACTCCCCTAGGGGACCAGAAGGAAGACTGAGACACAGGGGATACAGCAGCCAATCACACACAAAGGGACAATGGGGACAACCACACCCAGCATATTCCTCCCCTCTGCCTGTGATACAATTACCCACATGGGTAATGTAATCATCCCAGGCAGGAGAATACACAATGTCTTCTGTCCTGGAGACAATCGAGGACTCATTCAATTATCTCTCAGGACAAAGGGAAATCGCCAATACACACGTGGGGACAATAGGACAGACATCATTATTCAATATACAATGTCCCACCCTTTACAGTACACACAGACATTTAACATATCCCCAGATGGCTTGGATCTGAGCGCTCAATATATCCAAACAGCGCTCAGATGCCACAAACACAGTCAAATCGCCATGGGGTTTAAGTTTAGCATGGGCTGATGAGAGGGCCCATAATCCTGTGGCAAGAGGCTGGCAATCTGTCCCCTCCAAAACCCAGTGGCACGGTTGGTTTCGCCACATAGATAATAGCAATATAGGAAGGTGTGTGTTCACACCATGTGGTATGCTAGAATATGTCTGTGTTAGGCTACATGCACACGGCTTGTTTTTCTCGGCTTCTGTTTCAGTTTTTTTGCACATAGGATAGGAACTAGAGTTGAGCGAACTTGTGTTTTAAGTTCGGCGTCCAAAGTTCGGGTTCGGATTATCGAAGCATACCGTTATGGATTCCGCTACCACGGACCATAACGGTATTTGGAATCCATAAGGGGATTCTTCAATGAACCTGAACCTTGGACAACACGAAGGACCTGGGGTGACGTCACCGTCATGTGATCAGTGCCTACGACCTCTTATCCAATCCAGTACCGAGCCACGCCCCCTGCACTGATCACATGACAGTGATGTCACCGCAGGTCCTTCACCCGTGTTCCAAATGCCGTTATGGTCCGTGGTAGCGGAATCCATAACGGTATGCTTCGATAACCCGAACCCGAACTTTGGACGCCGAACTTAATACACAAGTTCGCTCAACTCTAATAGGAACCCATTCATTTCAATGGGTCAGCAAAAAAATGCTGACAATTCATCCGTTTGTGTTTCACGTCCGTTGTCCGTGTTTCCCTTCAGCAAAAAAAGTAGTGCATGTCCCACTTTTTTCTCATTTGCGGACGAGGATCGGCATTTATTACAAGGGATCAAGTGAAAACAAAGTGAAAACAAAGGAATCCTCCAAAGAAAACTAATGGACCATCAGTTTTTTTTGTGGATCCTGATATGCGGACAGCAAAATACAACTGTCGTGTGCATGTAGCCTAAGGCAGGGTTTAAATGGTGTGAACACATGTGAAGTGCCACCTCTGAACCGGAAGTGGCACTGAGGTGTCCAGAAATTATGTAAAAGAGGTTATTAGAGGGGATATTAGGTGGACAGGGGGCCCCTATTGTTATAGGGCAAGGGTTTTGACAGTATTGGTCACAGTATTGGTTCCTGACAAGGTGCACATGAAGGTATGTTGATCAAGAATGCTGAGGCAAGATGGTGGTGCGTTCCAGCGCTGAACGCACACCCTAAAGTTAAGTGTAATAGGAAGTAAGATGGTGATGCGTCAAATTTTTGTTTACAACGCCTGTATGAAGAGGATATCCCCACTATACAAGACTATGGACATTATCCATTATAGATTTCTGTTACTTATTTGTATTGTTTTGTAATTTTGTCATTTAGTGTTTGAAAAAGGTCTAAGTGGGACCGAAACATCACATGTACACATGAAGTTTGCCTTGCATTTGAAAAACAAATAAAAATAAGCACAGTACTTCAAACAAATCTCAAGGAGTGCCTAGGCTGGATTTACATGGGCCGACTGAGTTGCTGTGTTCAGTGAAGAAAACCACGCATTTACATGCAGCGATCACAACATCAAAAAAGGCTTCTTAAAACAAGATCTCTCCAGTCATTGCATTCTGGATTACAAAATGATGCAGAGTGCATCACCGTCATCCCTATTGACCATGTACCATCATATACCTATAATAGGTTTAAGGTACTTAGGAGTAGTGAAGTCTTTTGGATGTATCAGTTAGGCTCTATTGTCTCAATTAAATTGCTGAAACAATGTTATAATTCTCCCCACCCTTTTTGTTTTTAGATTACCATACTTTCCTTTATAACTTTTTCTCTGTGCAGGTCTCTACTGACATCTAGTGGTCACGTTCATTAAAGACGGGGTCAGTGAGTACCTATTAGAATAGACAACAATATAATGAATTGTATTTTATTGTATGTTTTAATACTAATTTTACAGTCATGTATCACTGTTTTTATCATGTGGCCGAATATGAAATAATCATCTATATTTTTTAATTTTCCTTAACTTTTCTGTTTATTTGGTACTAACATTTTTAACCAGTTAACTATTCATGTATTTGCATGACTCTACCCCCACCCCCCCATCCCCAACTGGCTTTCCCACCAGAATTACTTTAAATGTATGCACTTACCAATTTCTGTATGTTGCTCACTGGCCTGACGAAGGGGCCATTGTGGCCCCGAAACTCACTACATAGAAAGAGAATTTCATAACAGAGCACAACATTTAATGTAAAGTGTTTGTCTGGGCTTTTAATATTGATGACCTATCCTCATGATAGGTCATCAATATCACCCCGCCGATCAGCTGTATGAGGAGACGGCGCTCGCACTGTGAGGAAGAGAGAAGGGAGAAGTCACGTTCAAACTGCGCACGCCATCTCTTCCAACCACCTCCCGTCACGCTAACGCCGAAAGGCATGCAGGAGGTGGCAGTCTCAGGTCTCGATCACGCCTATCGGCGTCATCTCGTGAGTCCTGAGATTTCATGTGAACGTGCGCGCGTTCACTGTGGCGCGGCAGGTTACAACTTATTCTACAGCTTGCCATTGCTGATCGTTCGCTGGCAGGCTGTAGATGTAAAGAAATCGCATTCAAACCGCATATCAGACGCTATTTTGTAAACAGCGTCTGATATACCTGCTGCCTGCTCCTCTGGTGGTCCCTTTTGCTTGGGACCACCAGAGAACAAAGGCAGCTATGTAAGTGCACCAATCACCACACACCAACCCCCAACCCCCCCCTGTCACTTATTAACCCCTTATTAACTCCCTGATCACCCCCTGTCACCTCCATGTCATTGATCACCCCCCTGTAAGGCTCCATTCAGCATTCAGATGTCCGTATGTGTTTTGCGGATCTGCAAAACACGGACACCGGCAATGTGCTTCCCGCATTTTGCGGATCCGCACATTGCCAGAATTATATAGAAAATGCCTTTTCTTGTCCACAAATGCGGACCAGAATAGGACATGTTCTATATTTTTGTGGACCTGGAAGTGCGGTCCTGAAAGTGCGGATCCGTAATTCCGGATCCGAGCGGGACAAAGTCTGTCCCCATAGAAATTAATGGGTCCGCAATTTCACCGCCAGTTAGTTAGCTACTTGTTAGGTAGTTAGCGCCCAACCCACCGCACTGCAGTAACATAGTAACATAGTAGTAACCTAGTATATAAGACCGAAAAAAGACATTTGTCCATCCAGTTCGGCCTGTTTCTACAAGTTGATCCAGAGGAAGACAAAAAACCCCTGTGAGGCAGAAGCCAATTTTCCCCACTTAAGGGGGAAAAAATTTCTTCCTGACTCCAATCAGGCAATCAGAATAACTCCCTGGATCAACGACCCATCTCTAGTAGCTATAGCCTGTAATGTTATTACACTCCAGAAATACATCCAGTCCCCTCTTGAATTCCTTTATTGTACTTACCATCACCACCTCCTCAGGCAGAGAGTTCCATAGTCTCACTGCTCTTACAGTGAAGAATCCTTTTCTATGTTTGTGTACAAACCTTCTTTCCTCCAGACGCAGAGGATGTCCCCTCGTCACAGTCACAGTCCTGAGGATAAATAGATAATGGGACAGATCTCTGTACTGACCCCTGATATATTTATACATAGTTATTAGATCTCCCCTCAGTCGTCTTTTTTCTAAAGTGAATAACCCTAATTTTAATAACATTTCAGGGTACTGTAGTTGCCCCATTCCAGTTATTACTTCAGTCTCTGATTAGCGTCATCACTGTCGCTAATCAGCACTAGTACTATATATTATCTGTAAGTGATCAAGACTGATCGCAATCAGATCTATATCTGTACATTACGGTCACCTTGGGCTCTACAAAAAACGCAGTGTTCGCCTGATCAGGCCTGATCTTGTGCGCACACTTGTGTTCAGTCTGCCCCACCGCAGTGACAGATTTTTTTTTTTCTGATCACTGCAAAAACACCGTAAAATCGCTGCGGCGCTATAAAGATCACTTTTGAGCTTTTTGGATCTTTATTAGCAATTGCAGCTTTAGGGTCCATTCACACGTCCGTGGTGTGCTGGAGACCCGCAAATTGCGGATCCGCAGCACTCCATAGAGATTCCTATTCTTGTCCGCAGGCTGCGGACAAGAATAGGACATGCTCTATCTTTTGCGCAGCTGCGGCCGGATGTTTCGGGGCCGAAACCCGGAAGTTCGCGGCCACAGCTCCACAAATGCAGATGCGGAGAGCACATAGTGTGCTCTCCGCATCTCCGCCGGCCCCATTCACACTGAATGGGTCCGCATCTATTACGCAGAATTGCAGAATAGATAGGGACATTTTTGCCCGACGTGTGAATAGGGCCTTACTTCACAAGCACTCCTATGTCCTTTCCCCTCTTTTTTTTTTTTGCACATTTTTTGGCAGAGATTTTTTCATTCACATTGATCGATGCGAATGAAGAAAGCTGTGCCGTTCATTTTTTCTTTCAGCCCAGAGGCTGAACGGAAAAAATATCTCATTACTCGTATGCTCATAAGGAGAATAGCAGAAACTCCTAATGCTGGCCATACATGTAATAATTGCGGAGACCCTCAAATGCCAGGGCAGTACAAACACCCCACAAATGACCCCCATTTTGGAAAGAAGACACCCCAAGGTATTCGCTGAGGGGCATATTGAGTCCATGAAAGATAGAACTTTTTGTCACAAGTTAGCAGAAAGGGAGACTTGGTGAGAAAAAAACAAAAAAAATCAATTTCCGCTAACTAGTGCCAAAAAAAAAAAAAAACTTCTATGAACTCGCCATGCCCCTTACGGAATACCTTGGGGTGTCTTCTTTCCAAAATGGGGTCACATGTGGGGTATTTATACTGCCCTGGCATTTTAGGGGCCCCTAAAGCGTGAGAAGAAGTCTGGAATCCAAATGCGTAAAAATGCCCTGTGAAATCCTAAAGGTACTCATTGGAATTTGGGCCCCTTTACGCATCTTGGCTGCAAAAAAGTGTCACTCATGTGGTATCGCCGTACTGAGGAGAAGTAGGGCAATGTGTTTTGGGGTGTATTTTTACATATACCCATGCTTGTCATGTAAATGACAACTTTTTAAATTTTTTTATACAAAGTTGTCAATTTACAGAGATATTTCTCTCACCCAGCATGGGTATATGTAAAAATACACCCCAAAACACATTGCCCTACTTCTTCTGAGTACGACGATACCACATGTGCGCCACTTTTTTGCAGCCTAGGTGCCTAAAGGGGCAGAAAGTCCAACAAGTACCTTTAGGCTTTACAGAGTTGCTCACAATTTAGCCCCGCCCAAAATGCCAGAACAGTAAACACATCCCACAAATCACCCCATTTCGGAAAGTAGACACCCCAAGGTATTTACTGAGGGGCATAGTGAGTCTGTGGGAGATTTTTATTTTTTTTTGCCCGAAGTTAGCAGAAATGGAAACTTTATTATTTATTTATTTTCCTCAGAAAGTGTCATTTTCTGCTAACTTGTGAAAAAAAAAATCATACATGAACTCACCATGCCCCTCCGCGAATACTTTGGGGTGTCTTCTTTCTAAAATGGTGTCATTTGGGGGGTATTTATACTATCCTGACATTCTAGCACCTGAAGAAACATGACAGGTGCTCAGAAAGTCAGAGCTGCTTCAAAATGCAGAAATTCACTTTTTTGTATCATAGTTTGTAAACGCTATAACTTTTGCGCAAACCAATAAATATACACTTATTGGATTTTTTTTATCAAAGACTTGTAGCACAATAAATTCTGACACAAACTTGTATAGAAATGTAATTATATTTGAACAATTTTACCAGAAAAAGTTAAAAATACACTTTTTTGAGAAAATTGCGGTCTTTTTTTATTAATATCAGAAAAACAAAAAATCTCAGCAGCAATCAAATACCACCAAAAAAAAGCTGTATTTGTGAGAAGAAAAGGAGGTAAAATTAATTTGGGTGCCAAGTTGCATGACCGAGCAATAAACAGTTAAGGTTGTGAAGTGCCGATTTGTAAAAAAGGGCCTGGTCACTATGGGGGTATAAACTTGTGGTCCTTAAGTGGTTAAAGCTCGGCGGGGTTGCGAGGTGTTGGACCCCCGCCGATCTGATATCCTGAGAATAGGTCATCAATATTAAAAGCCCGGACAACCCCTTTAATTTAATTAACGTCTTGGGCTTACCTGACAAACTAGCTGGTGCAGACAAACCTGCAGCAATAGAGGAGGCATGAAGAGGCCTTACATGCTGAACAGCAGGCTCAGATGGAGGCCCATGCATGGCAGCAGGAAACTAATCGTTTATTGATGGACCAGATTGCTGCACTGTGACAGACTGCTGTTGAGACCATGGTTACTCCAGTGCTGGATGTGTCATGAGTGGGAACACATTGCTTCATATTGCCCTCTTACCTTAGAGCCCATAAAGTGTGATGATAGCCGGTGACATTCGCTGTTTGTGAAACCTGTTTGAGCGGCTTCACCAGGGCAAGAAAATGAGCCACAGATATTTCCTGTGTTAGTGAATAACTGCTCCGTCAAAGCCCTTTAAACCCGTTGTCTCCATGAAAATCTGTCATTGCTGACCCCGCTGCGAGTACAGATCCCGACAATAGATATTGCTCTTTAGCGCAGTGACAACAATAGCAAATAATATAGTAGCACTGTCATATAAAGTTATGGGTAAATGCATGTTTGACTTTGTTAACGGAGTGTTTGAAAACACACCTGACCATCACATGTGTTAAGCTTTTTTATGTTATGCCTCTTTCACACTTGTATAAAGAGTAATAGTGGCTACACCCACTTTACCAATATGAAATAGGTGCACTCCCACCGGTTCACCCTTTCCGTAAAGTAGTCAATATGTGTTTTTATGTGGGGGCACTCAACTTATCTGGATTCACATGGGCCTGTGCTATTTTGCAATATTTATTCAAATATATTCATAACATGTGAACCAAAAATACATATCAAATTCTAAAAATCCATATAGAAATCCATAAAAACTAAAAACATAAAAGGTCCAGAACCACCTTATTCATACATCTATATATCCTAGCACAGGGTGATATTGAATATTTACGGTCGTCGTGCAATAGGATATAATTGCCTCTGTTTGGTATCGCGTTTAAACGATGATGAATGTCTTAACAGGATTCAACCATTTGTAACATCAGATCTTTCTTCTAGTCATCTCACCCGTAGTATGTGACTAGTTATGTCCATATATCTCCTACGGGCTGAGTATGTCCATGCAATCCCCACACTCTACGTAAATGTGGGCTTGGTTGGTAGTCACACTGACGTTTTCTTTCCGTTAATAGGGCATATACCGCATGATGTATCAAGTTTCAATGTTAATGGTTTGATATGCGATCGAGATTGTTAATCCAGTGTAGTTAATTATATATAGTTAATCAGCTGCAATATTGCTATCTGTCCAGCACTCCCGTATTGACAAGTAAGTCCACACGCTACTGCTGGTACGCCCTGTATTGACAAGTAAGTCCACACGCTACTGTTGGTACGCCCTGGATTAGAGCATATCCACCCAGATCTTTTTCATATGATCAACAATAAGTATGTCAGTACGTTACCGATCTTCACCCTCCGCCTCTCGATCACTTCGGCTTCAGTGCGCTGTCTGATTCTTCCCTGCTAGGACCTGGCGCGGCGTCCCACGTGGTCCTAACGTCACTCAGTGGCGTCCCACGTGACGGCAAAGGGATAGCGCTATTGGCTGTACCGGAGTGTCGTAATAAGGTCCTTGTGTGATGATTAGGTTCAAATCTTTCTGTTAGATTGATCCAGACGGGAGCGGTGATATAGTTTACTATTTTGAAGTGTAGATCCTTTATGGTAAAATCGCCAATTCCCAAACGCGTTTGGGCGATCATGTCTGCCCTTCCTCAGTGGCCACTGAGGAAGGGGCAAGTTAATGACCGCCCCGAAACGCGTCCTATCCCTTTGCCGTCACGTGGGATGCCACTGAGTGACGTTAGGACCACGTGGGACGCCGCGCCAGGTCCTAGCAGGGAAGAATCAGACAGCGCACTGAAGCCGAAGTGATCGAGAGGCGGAGGGTGAAGATCGGTAACGTACTGACATACTTATTGTTGATCATATGAAAAAGATCTGGGTGGATATGCTCTAATCCAGGGCGTACCAACAGTAGCGTGTGGACTTACTTGTCAATACAGGGCGTACCAGCAGTAGCGTGTGGACTTACTTGTCAATACGGGAGTGCTGGACAGATAGAAATATTGCAGCTGATTAACTATATATAATTAACTACACTGGATTAACAATCTCGATCGCATATCAAATCCATTAACATTGAAACTTGATACATCATGCGGTATATGCCCTATTAACGGAAAGAAAACGTCAGTGTGACTACCAACCAAGCCCACATTTACGTAGAGTGTGGGGATTGCATGGACATACTCAGCCCGTAGGAGATATATGGACATAACTAGTCACATACTACGGGTGAGATGACTAGAAGAAAGATCTGATGTTACAAATGGTTGAATCCTGTTAAGACATTCATCATCGTTTAAACGCGATACCAAACAGAGGCAATTATATCCTATTGCACGACGACCGTAAATATTCAATATCACCCTGTGCTAGGATATATAGATGTATGAATAAGGTGGTTCTGGACCTTTTATGTTTTTAGTTTTTATGGATTTCTATATGGATTTTTAGAATTTGATATGTATTTTTGGTTCACATGTTATGAATATATTTGAATAAATATTGCAATATAGCACAGGCCCATGTGAATCCAGATAAGTTGAGTGCCCCCACATAAAAACACATATTGACTCTTTCACACTTGCGTTGTTAGGATCCGGCGTGCACTTCCGTCGCCGGAAGTGCCCGCCGGATCCGTAACAACGCAAGTAAACTGAAAGCATTTGAAGAATGATCAGTCTTCAAAATGCTTTCAGTGTTACTATGGCAGCCGGGACGCAATTAAAGTCCTGGTTTCCATAGTAGTAGTGGGGAGCGGGGGAGTAGTATACTTACAGTCCGTGCGGCTCCCGGGGCGCTCCAGAATGACGTCAGAGCGCCCCATGTGCATGGATCACGTGATCCATGCGATCACGTGATCCATGCGGGTGGGGCGCCCTGACGTCACTCTGGAGCGCCCGGGAGCCGCACGGGCAGTAAGTATACTGCTCCTCCGCTTCCCACTACACTTTACCATGGCAACCAGCGTCCTGGCTGCCATGGTAACCATTCAGAAAAAGCTAAACGTCGGATCCGGCGATGCGCCGAAACGACATTTAGCTTAAGGCCGGATCCGGATTGATGCCTTTCAAAGGCCTTTTCAACTGATTTTTGGCCGGAGCAAAAAGCGCAGCATGCTGTGGTATTTTCTCCGGCCAAAACACGTTCCGGTCCTGAACTGAAGACATCCTGAACAGATTTCTCTCCATTCAGAATGCATTGGCATAATCCTGATCAGGATTTTTCCGGCATAGAGCCCCGACGACTGAACTCTATGCCGGAAAAGAAATACGCAAGTGTGGAAGATCCCTTAGAAAGCTTCCATAAATTCGCCCTTGTCAGGGGCAGATTGTGTTTAAACACACGCAGTGTTATAGAAAGAGTGGCTTGTTGCGACTAAAAGTCAAAAAATTATGGCTTAACCCCTTCAGTACGAGCCACTTTTTACCTTAAATCCCAGGTCGATTTTTGCAAATCTGACACGTGTCACTATATGTGGCAATAATTTTGGAATGCTTTATTTATCCAAGCCATTCTGAGATTGTTTTCTCGTGACACATTGTACTTCATGACAGGTCATACATTTGAGTCAATATATTTCACCTTTATTTATGAAAAAATCCCAAATTTACCAAAAATTATGAAAAATTCGCAATTTTCTAAATTTCTTTGCTTTTAAAACATTAAATATTTATTACTTAACATTCCCCATATATCTACTTTGTGTTGGCATCATTTTGTATATGTCATTTTATTTTTTTGGGACATTAGAAGGCTTAGAAGTTTAGAAGCAATTTTTCACATTTTCAACATTTCCAAAACTATTTTTTGAGCACCAATTCAGTTATAAATTGATGATTTTGAGGGGCTTAGGTAATGGAAACCACCCATAAATGACCCCATTTTAGAAATGACACCCCTCAAGTTATTCAAAACTGATGTTACAAACTTTGTTAACCCTTGAGGTGTTCCACAAGAAGTAAAGGAAAATGTAGGTGAAATTTCAAAATCTCACTTTTTTGGTAGATTTTTTTATGTTAATAAATTATTTTTTGCAACACAGCAAGGGTTAACAGCAAAATAAACCTTAATATATATATCACTCTGATTCTAAAGTTTACAGAAATACCCCATATGGGGCGGTAAACTGCTCTATGAAGACGTGGCAGTGGTCAGAAGGAAAGGAGCGCCATATGGATTTTGGAGGTAGATTTCGCCAGAATGGCTTTTAGGCACCATTTTGTATTTGGAGAGACCCTGACGTACCCCTACAGTGGAAACCCTCAAAAAGTGACCCCATTTTGGAAACTATACTCCTTAAAGAATATATTAAGGGGGGGTATTGAGCACTTTGACCCCCTTAGCGTTTTACGGCAACAATCCATATGTGGTGGTGAACTGCTGTGGGGGCACATGGCAAAACTCAGAAAGGAAGGAGCCTCATATGGCTTTTGCCTCGCATATTTTGATGGATAGGTTTATGGATGTCATTGGTTTTATTCTTTTAAGTGATTGTCTTATGTAGGGGCTCATTTTTTGCGGATGAGATGATGGTTTGATTGGTACCATTTTGGGGTACATAAGGCTTTTGGATCGCTTGGTATTACACCTTTTGTAATGTAAGGTGACAAAAAATGGCTTTTTTACACCATTTTTTTTCATGGTTTTCCCCTGAGGGGTTAGGTCATGTGATATTTTTATAGAGCAGGTTTTTACGAACACGGCGATACTTAATATGTGTCGTGTATTTTATTTTTTAAATTTTTATTTAGTGATAAATGTGTTTTTTATTTTTACTTTTTTTTTAATTTTTTTTTTACCCAGACCCACTTGGTTCTTGAAGATCCAGTGGGTCTGATGTCAGTATAATACAGTACAGTACACTATATATTTTATCTTTTACACTTAGTCTGATCAGACATCTGCCTCTAAAGGTATCCTGCTGCCATGGTAACCATCACCTGCTGCCAGAACAGAGCAGCGGGTGATGGAGAGGGAGGGGGCCCCCCTCCCTCTGTGAGCCCATCCTGTCGGGGGCTGCAAAGGCACAGCAGCCCCCAATGGGAGAGGGAGGGAGCTCCTTCCCTGTTAACCCCTTCCATACATTTTTTATTTTTTTAAGTTTTACACAATATTATGTTTGAAACGAAAAAAAAATGTGTTTCCATAGTCTGAGAGCCATAGTTCTTTTTATTTTTTGGGCGATTGTCTTAGGTAGGGTATCATTTTTTCGGGATGAGATGACGGTTTGATTGGCACTATTTTGGGGTGCATATGACTTTTCGATCGCTTGTTATTACACTTTTTGTGATGTAAGGTGAAAAAAATGGCTTTTATGGCACAGTTTTTTTTTTTATGGCGTTCACCTGAGGGATTAGGTCATTTTATAGTTTTATAGAGCAGGTTGTTACGGATGTGACAATACCTAATACGTCTACTTTTTTATTGTAGCGTTTCGCTCCGGTAGACAGGGGTGCAGGTGCAGTATAGAGACAAATAGAGTCCAAGTAATGAAGCAAACAGTGTTTTATTTCACACTTGCTCAAACAGAAAACAGACTTGGTGTTAGTTCACACACAAAATAACAGAGAGTTTCACCTGGCTCCTTTACAGGTATGAGTCCCGTCCTGGCTGATCTCACCGCCACATAAAGTCTCTCTCAGGTTACTAGACGCCCTGTGCGTCTGTGTCAGAGTCCTGGCCTCAGCTCCACACACTGCAAAAGCCACCCAGACTCACTGTGATTTTCCTTCCCTCCCAGCTGAGGCTGCTGCCTGGGAATTTAAATCCCAGCCCAAAACCCGGTCCTGGAACATGGGGAGTAGGCACCCTCCCAACTCTTTGCCTACTTCCAGTAAGAGCCGGCCCAGATTGGCTTTGCAGCTATACTAAGTACAAAGGTGTCAACAGCATCTGCTGTTAACACCTAAAATCCAGGTTCTTACCTCACCAAGGCCAGGAACCTCGGTGACACGTATCTGCAATCCATGATGGCACCCTGCACCTTATGACATACCCCCCCTTTGTTCAACCCTGAGGGGGTGGACACACGACAAACAGTGTACCCGGGAGAGGGCGTCCACATTCCTCAGTAATTGGCCTGCTCTGTGCTCCACCAATTCTGTAGAGACAGAAACCACCTGGTGACCCGGGCATTCCTCTCTTTGGCCTGGCTCATCCACTTGAGAGGGGAGTGGTCGGTCACCAGGTGGAAGCTTCTGCCCAACAGATAATAACGGAGAGCCTTGAGTGCCCACTTGATGGCCAGGCACTCTCTCTCCACTATGCTGTACCTGGTCTCGGCTGGGGTGAGCTTACGGCTGAGAAAGACAACGGGATGCTCCTCCCCGTTGACTTCCTTAGACAGTACAGCACCAAGGCCAACCTCAGAGGTGTCAGTCCGGTCTGAACTATGAACTCCTTCTTGAAATCGGGTGTCACCAAAACCGGGACCCCCACAGGCTCAATGGCGCAGCTATAGTGGCAAAGTGGGGCACAAACCTCATGTAATATGCTACGTTTTTTCTTTGGCAGACTCCGTTAAGGGTTCCTGCCAGTACCCTTTGGTGAGGTCTAACACTGAAAAATACCGGGCTTGTCCTAGTCTCTCAATCATCTCATCCACACGGGGCATGGGTACGCATCAAACTTGGAGACTTCATTTAGTTTGCGGAAGTCGTTACAGAAGCATAGTGTCCCGTCCGGCTTGGGTATCAAGACTATTGGACTGGCCCACTCACTTTTCGACTCCTCGACGACATCTAATTGTAACATCCATTGCACCTCTTCCGGATTGGCTTGTCGATGGGCCTCAGGTACCCGATATGGTCTCAACCGGACACTGATCCGAGGTTCTGTGACAATGTCATGGCGGATGACAGAGGTGCGTCCCGGAAGGTCCGAGAACACATCCGTGTTCCTGCTAACAAACTCCTTGACCTTTTGAGCCTGTTTAGAGGACAGGTTGTCAGCAACCGTTATCGTGGCAACAGCTTCGCCCGACTCAGAGCGGGGGATTGGACACTCTAACCCTAAAAAACCCGTCCTGAGGCTGCCGTCCATACTGGACTCCCTATCTCTCCAGGGCTTTAATAAATTCACATGGTATACCTGCTCTGTCTTCCTCCATCCGGGCTGGTGTACCTTGTAGGTCACCTCTCCCATTTTCTCAAGTACTTTGTATGGACCCTGCCACCTAGCCAAGAACGCACTGTCGACTGTCGGGACCAGAACCACAACCCAGTCTCCAGGGTTAAAGTTCCGCACCCGAGCCTGGCGATTGTATACCCCCCTTGGGCTCGCTGGGCTGCTTCCATACGTTCCCGTACTAGTGGCAACACTGTCTTTATTCGTTCTTGCATCTGGGTGACATACTAAATCATGCTCTTATGTGGAGTAGGTTGTTACTCCCACGCCTCCTTGACTATGTCCAGCAGACTACGCGGATGCCGACCATACTACAGTTAGAAGGGCGAGAACCCCGTCGAAGCCTGGGGCACTTCTCGCACCGTGAACATAGGATAGGGCAGCAGAAGATCCCAGTCCTTTCCATCCTTAGATACAACCCGTTTTAACATATTTTTTAGAGTCTGGTTGAACCTTTCTACGAGGCCGCCTGTCTGCGGGTGGTAAACAGATGTCTGCAACTGTTTTATGCGGAGCAATTTACAGAGCTCCCTCATGACCATGGACATAAACGGGGTCCCCTGGTCAGTCAACACCTCTTTAGGTAGCCCCACTCGTTAGAACATCTCCATTAACTCCTGGGCTATTAACTTAGCTGACGTATGATGAAGTGGCACCTCCTCGGGGACCGTGTGGAAATGGGGCTGGGGGCTAGTTATCTGGCAAGTTTGGCAAGACTCACAATACTGTGCCACCTCTTTAAACACACTGGGCCAGTAAAACCGCTGTAGAACTCGATCCTGTGTTTTCTCCTGACCCAGGTGACCCCCCAAGAACATGTTGGTGGGCTAACTTTAATACGAGCTTACGATAAGGCTTGAGCTCCAACAACTGTTCAATTTGCTCCCCTCGTAGCGGATTTTGCCGGTACAGCAACTCTTGGTGAATGACAAACCGGAGAAAAATAGATTCCGCCCCCAGTTGTTGCGGCTCACCCTCTACTATCACCACTTTTTCCCAGGCCCGAGATGGGGTGGGTCCTGTTACTGTTCGGTACCAAAATTTTCACCAGAGACGTTGAGGTCTTCCAACTCCGGTCCTGGTGGCAATTTCTCCACGTCTCCCACCGTCACACTTAGTGGGGTTGTCTCCTCCCACTCAGTGGTGGTCACCCCCTACTGCAGGCCCTTCAGCCTCAGGTTCCCAGGGTTCTGGGTTCCCCCCTGAGCAGGGCCACTTTGATGGGGCTACCCCTGACTCGTGTGTATCGTCACATTTAACCTCTGGCCACAGGGACAGGAAACCGGGGAAGTCTCTCCATGTTACTAGTTCATGTGGGAGGGTGGTGGCGACAGCCACCTCGTGAGTTCACTTGCCGGCTACCATGGACAAGGTCATCTGGGCGGTGGGATAATCTTTTAAGTCCCCATGGATACACACCACCCCCACCTTTCGGCCCGTATATTCGACAGGCAGCACCAGGGCAGCACTAACCAGGGTCACCAGGCTCCCTGAGTCCAGCAGTGCCCCTGACAGGGTATCTCCCACCTTCACTTGGCACAGGTGACTTGTGTCTAATGTCTCAAGGGTACCGGCTGCACACAGTCTCCTGGCATACAACGACTGCCGGTAGCCATAGTTGGTGTCCATGGGTTCTACTTGATGGGAACAGTCAGCTCTTATGTAACCCAGTTCCTGGCACCGCCAGCAGATTATGGGAGCAGGGTCTGTGGGGGGCACATCCCAAGCAGGCTTTGCTGGCACCGGTCGTTGGGTCGAAGGCAGGGCTTTCCTGGCTTTAATCGCCCCCCTCCCAAAAGAACCCCCTTGTATATTTTTAGTGGCCTCAAAACGCTCCACCAGGTCGACTATCTCTAGGGCGTTACCCTGAGATACCTGGCCCACCCAGTGTTGGAGAGTGTATGGCAAAGCCCTCCAGAAGATGTCTGCTAACAAACGGTCCAGCATAGCAGCGGGGCTCAGTGTCTCTGCCTGCAGCCATTTTTGTAAACGATGCAACAAGTCATAATACTGGGGTCTGGCAGGTTCAGGCGGGTTAAACTCCCACTGATGCACCTGCTGAGCCCGTACCAAAACATTCACCCCCAGTCTGGCCAATATCTCACCCTTGACGAACTGGTAATCAGCCACTTGGTCATCAGGTAGATCGCAGAAAACCTGCTGTGGTCCAGACAACAGGAATGGAGCGAGAATCTCAGCCCATTGGTCTCGGGGCAACTTCTCCTAGATGGCGACTTTCTCAAACATCGCCAGGTAGCTTTCAACATCATCAGAGGAGCCCATCTTTGGAATGGCGGCACAAACCGCTTTCCTGGCATCACGAGTGCCATTACGTGTTGTAACAGCAGCTGGTTAGTTTTTTGCTGCTTTTTATTCGCCTTCCGCTACTGAAGGTTAGCCTCCATGAGGGTTTTCACAACCGCCTCCATCTTCTCAGGGAATTCAGGGCGCAGCCTTGCCGGCTTTATATATGACATCCACCGGTGTTTATGGCAAAAACAAAACTTTTCTGGCCCTCAGGCCAGCCTCACTGCAATTGCCCGTATTCTCTACCAAATGTGGCGATATAGAGACAAATGGAGTCCAAGTAATGAAGCAAACAATGTTTTATTTCACACTTGCTCAAACAGAAAACAGAACAGTCACTTGGTGTTAGTTCACACACAAAATAACAGAGAGTTTCACCTGGCTCCTTCACTGGTATGAGTCCCGTCCTGGTTGATCGCACAGCCACATAAAGTCTCTCATAGGGTACTAGGCGCCCTGTACGCCTGTGTCAGAGTCCAGGCCTCAGCTCCACACACTGCAAAAGCCACCCAGACTCACGGTGATTTTCCTTCCCTCCCAGCTGAGGCTGCTACTCTTTGCCTACTCCCAGTAAGAGCCGGCCCGGATTGGCTTTGCAAAGGTGTCAACAGCATCTGCTGTTAACACATAAAATCCGGCTCTTACCTCACCAAGGCCAGGAACCTCGGTCACACGTATCCTGCACCTTAAAACAGAGCCATAGTTTTTTTTAGTTTTTGGGCGATTGTCTTAGGTAGGGGCTCATTTTTTGCGGGATGAGGTGACGGTTAGATTGGTACTATTTTGGGGGGTATATGCCTTTTTGATCACTTGGTGTTGCACTTTTAGTGATGTAAGGTTTTTAGCACAGTTTTTATTACATTTTTTGGACAGTTTTCCCCTGAGGGTTTAGGTCATATGATATGTTTATAGAGCCGGTCGATACGGACGCGGCGATACCTAATATGTCTACTTTTCTTTTTTTCCCTATTTTTTACACTTTTCTTTTACTTTATTTTGGGAAAAGTATGCTTTTATTTATTTTTTTACTTGAAACCTTAATTTTATTTTTGAAAACTTTATTTTTTAACTTAGTTTTTCACTTTATTTTTTGTCCCCCTCTGGGACTTCAACTTTTGGGGGTCTGATCCCCTTTACAATGCATCACAATACTTCAGTATTGTGATGCATTGGCTGTAAGTGTATTACACACTGTAATACACTTCAGCCTGCTTGCATGCGAGATCCAGGGGACTGGGTCTCACAGGCTGTCACGGAAGGCAGCCACGATGCCTAAGGAAGGCATCGGGCTGCCTTCCCTGCCATCGGGTCTCCGTCACAGCGGTGCGGGGACCTGATGGCCATCCGTACCTGGCAGGATCCCGCACGTGCCACAGTCAGCGCTGACCACGGCTGTGCAAGGGTTAATGCGCCTGCATCTGTGTTTTCACCGATGCCAGTGCATACAGCAGGTGTCCAGCTATCAGTGAATGACGGACCCCTGCCGCTGATCGGGCGAGCGCAGCTCCTGCACCCGCCCAATCAGCCCGCTGTACGGCACTGGTATTTGTGTCCCGCATTTCTGCGCTGTACATGAACGGCGCTGGTATCCTAAGGATTAAAGAGGACAGATACCTGCCACTGTTATACACATGGTAATGGCATCCAAAAATTATGCGTTAACAGGGGCAGAATGCTTACCCATATTTATACATACACAAGTGTTAGGCCCCTTTCACACGGGCATGATTTCCGCGCGGGTGCAATACATGAGGTGAACGCATTGCACCCGCACTGAATCCTGACCCATTCATTTCAATGGGGCTGTGTACATGAGCGGTGATTTTCCCGCATCACTTTTGCGTTGCGTGAAAGTCTCAGCATGTTTCATATTCTGCGTTTTTCACGCAACGCAGGCCCCATAGAAGTGAATGGGGCTGCGGGAAAATCGCAAGCATCCGCTAGCAAGTGCGGATGCGGTGCGATTTTCCTGCATGGTTGCTAGGAGACGATCGGGATGGGCGACCCGATCTTTATTATTTTCCCTTATAACATGGTTATAAGGGAAAATAATAGCATTCTAAATACAGAATGCAAAGTAAAATGGGTGATTCAGGGTTAAAAATAAAATAAAAAGTAACTCACCCCCTCCAATTGAACGCGTAGCTGTCGGTCTCCTGTTCTGTCTTCAGCTGGGGGCTAAAGGACCTTCCGTGACATCACTGGGTCACATGGTCCAATTACATGCTTCCATCACCATGGAAGCATGTGAGTGGACCATGTGACCCAGTGACGCCACGGAAGGTCCTTTACCTCCCAGCTGAAGACAGAACAGGAGACCGGCAGCTACGCGCTTAATTGGAGGAGGTGAGTTACTATTTTTTAATTTTTAACCCTCAATCACCCTTTTTACTTTGCATTCTGTATTTAGAATGCTATTATTTTCTTTTATAACTATGTTATAAGGAAAAATAATAAAATATACAGAATACTCAATCCGAAACCGGACTTCAGTGATGAAGTCCGGCTTCGGGTCTGGGTACCAAACATGCCGATTTTTCTCACGCACGTGCAAAACGCATTACAACAGTTTTCACATGCGCGGAAAAATCATGCATTTTCCCGCAATGCACCCGCCTCTTATCTGCCTGTGTGAAAGAGGCCTTAATTGTCCAAAGAAAGAGTGGTTTGTTCTGAATAAGCCTGGAATTTTTTAATTTTATTTGGGAGTAACAGCAGTGCATTGTGGATGTGGAAAGAGTAAAGGTGTGTAGGGGTAATAGTGGCAGCAATAATAGTCCTACTACAGTATGGAACAAATAAGGCAGCAAGTAGATATGTGTGTTGCTGTGTTGGGCTAGTAGTTGTAGTTGTGGCAGCTGTGTAGGGGTAATGGAAGTGGCAGTAGACGGAATAGCAGTGGGGAGTAGCAACTGTGGCAGTGGCGGCAGCAGCCGTACGGTAAGGAACATGGCAGGCAGGCAGTGGTGTGATGGGTCTGACGATCAATAGCCACCATCAGCAAT